>CM042872.1:0-169806 GCA_023658055.1 Thaleichthys pacificus | reverse complement strand
TCCGCCGTTTTTTGGCCTTTAACTCGTCCTGCATACTTTCACCGATTCCTACAATTTTTGTATCAAAACGTTCAGCTCCTTCAGGAGATGATGGCTATGACTTTTGGTATTTCTCACTTTTATACTTTTTAAGACATTAAGGTTTTTGTGCAAATTATTCTCCCATTAAAAGTAATGGTAAATCCTTTCAAATCATTAAAAAGCTTCCTCCTCTTTCAAACGTAACTACTTCAGCATACTTTCAGCTAGAGACACCATTCAAGCCTTTAAAATGTTCACAAGACATTCAGCTATTCCCAAATGATTCAGCTTTCTCAAATATTCAGCCAATTTTGAATTATGACAGTTTGAAATACATTAAAATGTTTGCTCCTTCTTGATTATTATGAATGAGCAGCAAGCAGAGTGGCACACTCTGCTGCCTGCTTCTTTTTCTGATATTCAACTAAATCGTCATAACAAATTCCTCTAACGTTCATATAGTTTAACTTACAGAAACAAGTTATAGCTTAAAATGTAGGAAAGATTGTCCTCTTTCAGCCAATGTAACTACTAAAGAGCTCACATTTACAGATTTTCAGCTATGAGCCTTGAAGCGAGAGCAGCCTTTCAAATTCTCTCACTAACTTCAATGGAGAGGTGGGTAAAATCCGTCAGAGAAAGCAAGAAGGAAGACGATTTCGAAACTGCCGGTAGAGACATATTTCTGACCGCACAGACATATAAAGGACATCTCTAGTTTCGGCAGAGTCTTGGGTCTCGGAAAATATCCTTATTTTTTGGATTGGACGTGTAGTTTTGCGTCTAGGTCAACTTGTTTGAGGTGTGGATGCTAGGTAAATGTTCGTTTTTCTCTCTGACTAGCTCGTTAGCTATCACAGCTGCGCCATCACCGTGGCAACCAAACAAACAAGCACCATGAAAGCAGAATTGGGTACACGTTTTCGAAACTGCCAAGAGTTGTATTTCTGACCGCACAGACATATAAATGATATCTATGGTTTCGGAAGAGTCTCGGGTCTCGGAAAATATCCTTATTTTTTGGATTGGATATATAGTTTTGCGTCTAGGTTAACTTGTTTGAGGTGTGGATTCTAGCTAAATTTCTGTTATTCTCTCTTATAGTCGAGCTAGCGCGATGGCTCTCCATAACTAAAAACGGTTCGACTTCTTTTCCACAATCGACCAAATTGGCCAAACAAGGTATGTACATTGATCTTAAAGTGTACATAATCTAGCTAGATCGTTTTTATTTTAGCAAGTTTCACAGAAATCTGCAAAAATCGAGGCTCAAGACTGTCATAGCTGACCGTCACGGGGCTGGGGTAACAAACGCTTCATAACTGGAAAGTTTTTACTTTTAATTGACGATATTGAACACAGATGTTAAGTAACTTCTCTTTACTCAAATGTATTCTCCGTTTTCAATTTGAAGCAGTATCTAACTTACTGTAGGAAATCTCCCAATGCATCCTCTCTCTAGCTTTGCTTCGGCTAAAGTCAGATGGATGACGATGCATGCATTGTTCACGCCTACGGTGTTAATACAGTCTGTACAAATACCACTTTCGACACTTGCAAGAAATGATCCGCTGGTTAGATGTAGCATGATCTTATTTAATACCCACAATACTGTAGTTCATCTTTTTTTGCAGCAGCATTTTAATCTGAGTTCAAGTAGCTTTTGCAGTTGCACAACCAACAAAGTCACGTAATGTGACGTGATTGAATTTAAAAGTTTTTATTTTTATGTCATCTTTGAATTCAGTGTCTGAACAGGACTGGGTGTGCAGGCACACATGATTAGTTTCTCCTCCACCTTGAACCTGAAACCTAGATTCTAGGTTAGAAATGTTGCCAGTCTGTTGCCAATGACCAACGGTTGCTACGTTTTTCCAGCAAGTTCAAGTCATTCCAGTGTTGTCCGTTTACCTTCAAATTCGTTCAACCCAGACTTCAGCAACTGGTTTTCTGCTAAATTTTCACATTATCCTGCAGCTCATCTTTCTGAATTTTTGCCCTTATTGTTTAGCATTTTTCTTCTTCTTTTCTTCTGTTTTCTGCCTTCATCTTGCTCCAGGTCCTTTCAAAAATACATTTCACAGCAGTACCTTCCAACTGCCAGTACTTTTACATTTTTCTCTTCTTTTCTGTACTTTTCTGCCTTCATCTTGCTGAAGGTCCTTTCTAACATACATTTCAGGCCTTTTGAAACTCCAGCAAATAATTTTCTTCTAAATTTTCAAATTCTTGAGAATTATTTCTCTTTTTGCATTTTTCTTCTCTTTTCTGTAGTTTTATACCTTCATCCAACTCCAGCCCCTTTCAAAAATACCTTTCAGGCACTTCAGCTTATAACTTTCTACTAAATTTTCACAATTTTCCACTTTTTTAGCATGGTCAGCTATCCCCATTCAGGTTTTCAGCATTCTCACTGCTGTTTCGCAGGAACAGCCGTTTCTAGTTATTGTGAGAATGCTGTTAAGCATTCTCACTATTGTTTTCCTGTTTCTCTTTATTATATCAACTTCTTAGTTCTTCCGCCGTTTTTTGGCCTTTAACTCGTCCTGCATACTTTCACCGATTCCTACAATTTTTGTATCAAAACGTTCAGCTCCTTCAGGAGATGATGGCTATGACTTTTGGTATTTCTCACTTTTATACTTTTTAAGACATTAAGGTTTTTGTGCAAATTATTCTCCCATTAAAAGTAATGGTAAATCCTTTCAAATCATTAAAAAGCTTCCTCCTCTTTCAAACGTAACTACTTCAGCATACTTTCAGCTAGAGACACCATTCAACCTTTAAAATGTTCACAAGACATTCAGCTATTCCCAAATGATTCAGCTTTCTCAAATATTCAGCCAATTTTGAATTATGACAGTTTGAAATACATTAAAATGTTTGCTCCTTCTTGATTTTTTGAATGAGCAGCAAGCAGAGTGGCACACTCTGCTTGCTGTTCTTTTTCTGATATTCAACTAAATCGTCAAACAAATTCCTCTAACGTTCATATAGTTTAACTTACAGAAACAAGTTATACCTTAAAATGTAGGAAAGATTGTCCTCTTTCAGCCAATGTAACTACTAAAGAGCTCACATTTACAGATTTTCAGCTATGAGCCTTGAAGCGAGAGCAGCCTTTCAAATTCTCTCACTAACTTCAATGGAGAGGTGGGTAAAATCCGTCAGAGAAAGCAAGAAGGAAGACGATTTCGAAACTGCCGGTAGAGACATATTTCTGACCGCACAGACATATAAATGACATATCTAGTTTCGGCAGAGTCTTGGGTCTCGGAAAATATCCTTATTTTTTGGATTGGACCTGTAGTTTTGCGTCTAGGTCAACTTGTTTGAGGTGTGGATTCTAGGTAAATGTTCGTTTTTCTCTCTGCCTAGCTCGTTAGCTATCACAGCTGCGCCATCACCGTGGCAACCAAACAAACAAGCACCATGAAAGCAGAATTGGGTACACGTTTTCGAAACTGCCAAGAGTTGTATTTCTGACCGCACAGACATATAAATGATATCTATGGTTTCGGAAGAGTCTCGGGTCTCGGAAAATATCCTTATTTTTTGGATTGGATATATAGTTTTGCGTCTAGGTTAACTTGTTTGAGGTGTGGATTCTAGCTAAATTTCTGTTATTCTCTCTTATAGTCGAGCTAGCGCGATGGCTCTCCATAACTAAAAACGGTTCGACTTCTTTTCCACAATCGACCAAATTGGCCAAACAAGGTATGTACATTGATCTTAAAGTGTACATAATCTAGCTAGATCGTTTTTATTTTAGCAAGTTTCACAGAAATCTGCAAAAATCGAGGCTCAAGACTGTCATAGCTGACCGTCACGGGGCTGGGGTAACAAACGCTTCATAACTGGAAAGTTTTTACTTTTAATTGACGATATTGAACACAGATGTTAAGTAACTTCTCTTTACTCAAATGTATTCTCCGTTTTCAATTTGAAGCAGTATCTAGCTTACTGTAGGAAATCTCCCAATGCATCCTCTCTCTAGCTTTGCTTCGGCTAAAGTCAGATGGATGAGATGCATGCATTGTTCACGCCTACAGTCTGTACAAATACCACTTTGACACACTTGCAAGAAATGATCCGCTGGTTAAATGTAGCATGATCTTATTTAATACCCACAATACTGTAGTTCAGCTTTTTTTGCAGCAGCATTTTAATCTGAGTTCAAGTAGCTTTTGCAGTTACACAACCAAAAAGTCACGTAATGTGACGTGATTGAATTTAAAAGTTTTTTTTTTTTATGTCATCTTTGAATTCAGTGTCTGAACAGGACTGGGTGTGCAGGCACACATGATTAGTTTCTCCTCCACCTTGAACCTGAAACCTAGATTCTAGGTTAGAAATGTTGCCAGTCTGTTGCCAATGACCAACGGTTGCTACGTTTTTCCAGCAAGTTCAAGTCATTCCAGTGTTGTCCGTTTACCTTCAAATTCGTTCAACCCAGACTTCAGCAACTGGTTTTCTGCTAAATTTTCACATTATCCTGCAGCTCATCTTTCTGAAATTTTGCCCTTATTGTTTAGCATTTTTCTTCTTCTTTTCTTCTGTTTTCTGCCTTCATCTTGCTCCAGGTCCTTTCAAAAATACATTTCACAGCAGTACCTTCCAACTGCCAGTACTTTTACATTTTTCTTTTCTGTACTTTTCTGCCTTCATCTTGCTGAAGGTCCTTTCTAACATACATTTCAGGCCTTTTGAAACTCCAGCAAAAAAAAATCTGCTACATTTTCAAATTCTTCAGAATTATTTCTCTTTTTGCATTTTTCTTCTCTTTTCTGTAGTTTTATACCTTTGTCCAACTCGCGTCTAGGTCAACTTGTTTGAGGTGTGGATGCTAGGTAAATGTTCGTTTTTCTCTCTGCCTAGCTCGTTAGCTATCACAGCTGCGCCATCACCGTGGCAACCAAACAAACAAGCACCATGAAAGCAGAATTGGGTACACGTTTTCGAAACTGCCAAGAGTCGTATTTCTGACCGCACAGACATTTAAATGACAGTGGCGGCGGCACAGGGGGGGGCAGGGGGGGCGGTCGCCCCTCCGAAAAATATGTTGGGGGGGCGTCGCCCCCCCTCAATAAAATCCACCGCAAATGTCGAGAGAAATTCACGGCGTGCGGCACTGCCGCGGAAAACGCTGTGTCCTTGTTCACTTCCGTGTTGTGAACTCCTCGGGACCTTCCCGATGTGCGGAGTAGTCATGTGATAGGCAACGCACCAAATATGGAACTTGAATCTGTCGGCGTCCGTCAGAGCCCCTCGGAAACTCTCGGGAAAAGTAAAAAATTCCCAGAGGCCAGCGCCGTCCGGGAAAGTTTTAGCCACGCCCGTCATGCTAACATGGCTCCGAAAAGGAAATCTACAGCAGATCTCTCCGTGATATCATGATTACTACATGGACGGAAATCCCGGGGGGGCACGACCCCCCCCAATCCTGGGAAAAGTATGATTTGTCCCCCCCAATAAATCCCTGTAAACATAACTATGTAATTTTCATAACATTAATAATAAGCAATGAAAGCGTTTTGCTGATTATGGACACAATGGCGCTTTTGTAAAACTTTAAAAAGATTGCGAACCCCGCCCTTGGTCCCACAATGGTTTGATCCACAGCCGCCTCAGTGATGCAGGTGCGTGTGTGAAAATCTGACAGTATCTGTTTGTGTCATTGGTGGCTGATGTCCAGTAAGTAGTTGTAACAAAGGATTGGTTTTGACAATTTATTTCTACCACTCAATACAATAAACCATTCATAACTGTCACACTTTTCCCTGCATTGGTCATGTTAGCTAGTTAGTTAAGTAACATCACCTGCTTTTTGAATTAGAGTCAGTGAGAGAAGCTAGCAATGCAGTAGTAGTGTTCCTTATCTGGCAAGGTGACTGAGTGTCTACCATCTGAAATGCACGTAGCTAACGTGAGGTTAATCCAGTTAATCGCACCATAGCGATTTCACTTTGTATTGGCAGGGTTTACTTGGCAGGGTTCACACATACTAGCTGCATTTGCATAGCTAGCGAACTAAGAGCAAACATTAGCTAGCACCTATTCCATTTATGTGGCGTCGTCAAAAGATGGACATTTTGCTATCGTCTGTTTAATCCAAGATCAGCATGGATATTGTAGTTCTTCGAAATCCCTTTGCCATGGTTAGCGATACTGAACAGAACTACACTATATTCTACCATTGTCATAATTATCTTAAATGGTTTCGTTGCAAAAGCTAAATCGTCAGTCTAGGGACTTGAAGCACACGATCTGGAGTAAACTGGCGATAGCAAAGATGATGGCAAATACCACACAAACGGAATTGGTGCTCGCTAGCTCTGCAAATTCAGCTATTCTGGGAAGCCAGCCAATATAAAACCAAAACATGAATTATATTAAAATGACACTCATACAGCTGTCAATCCTTGTCAATGCAATCCGTTTCACCTTTCCTAGCTGACTGTCTAGCTGGTAGATCGAAGCCTATTCTATAAGAATGGTAATACATGATAGAAGCCCATCTCCTACTGTAAATAACCTGCACATTTTGTGTGTGGTAGAAAAATGGCAGAAAAAAGGAAGATGGACATAAGAGAATTTTTCAGGACACCAAAACGCAAAGTAAGAACCCTAGTGGCCTATCTCAAAGACTAGTTGATAAAATGTTCATAAAAATGATGTGAAATGCTAATTGAATGTTTCATAATGATGTCATTAGGCAGAGCAGGCACCAGGTGACACACAGATAATAGAGCTGGGGACAGAGCAGGAACAGGGAGTCAGGGAGTCTCAGGTAAGTTGGTTGAGTCTCAGTTTGGCAACATGACTTCTTTAGACTTGTAAAATATGGACATAATTGGACAATGCCATGGATACCCCCACTCTTTACTTAAACTAGTGACTGAACCAAGATTAGTTTGAGGCAATGGTATTGTTGCTGTACAGTGTACAGTACGTACTGGCATTTATTGGTATTGCTGGTTGTAAATACTGTACACCTGCATTCATACTTGACTGATAAGAAACACTACATAACTACATTTGAACAAGTTGAGACAACCCTTCAGTTACTAACTATTAGTATTAATTATGGTTCCTCAATATACATTGCGTGGGGACGCGGGTTTTCGTCGGAATTCACACTCCTTTGTTTTTTTGCCATTGTTATGCTTGCAAGCAATCGATGTCGGCGTCTTTCGCATAAGGTTATCTCATCAAAACCCCGTTTTTCAAGAATCAAGTCCGTCTTTCTTTGTTTAGTTTTTTGTTATCCAATATTTCTTTTACCAATAAAAAGGTACAAATTCTGTATCATTCAATCTGTATCATAACAGGTCTTGGAAACGCCGTTGAGTTTGCCCGCACCGTCCGAGTCGGAGAACGTGCAGCCCGCACCGTCCGAGCCGGAAAAAGCGCAGCCCGCACCATCCGAGCCGGAGAAAGCGCAGCCCGTTGTTTCGCCACAGTCTGCTGGTTGTGACTGCAAAGGATGTGCCATTACAAGCCCTGATGCGTTTCAGCCCAGGGATGCTGCTGTTCTCTGCGCCTTTCAGAACAAGGATAGAAAGTTCCTTCCAAGCTGGTTCAAGGACCGCAAGTGGATCACCTTGTGCACAAAACAGCGTAAGGTGTTCTGTGCCACCTGTCGGTATGCCAAAGAGCACAAGCTCATCACCTTTTCGAATCATCAGGAGTCTGCCTTTGTGACCACCGGGTTCGAAAACTACAAAAAAGCAGTTGAGAAGTTTGACATTCACGAGGGGTCAGACGCACATAAGGAAGCCAGCTTGAAGTGCTCTGCCATTGCCGGACAATCCATTGAAAGTCAACTCAATTCCCAGATCGTAGAAAAACAGCAGCTACATCAGAATGGCCTCCTAAAACAACTGTCAGCCTTGAAGTTTTTGCTAAGACAAGGGCTTGCTGTCCGAGGTCATCATGATAAGGATGGTAACCTTTATCATCTTCTGCAAACCTGGGCTGACGACAATGAAGTTGTTCGTTCGTGGCTACGTCAAGGACGCTTCATGACTCATGACCATATCAACGAACTGATCAACCTCATGGGTCATGATGTCTTGAGGTCGGTCCTTGCACGTATTAAAGGTGGTGATCCAGCGTGGTTTGCTATCATTGCCGATGAGGCAACTGATGTCTCGTGTAACGAGCAGCTAAACATCAGTGTCCGGTATGTGGACAATGACTACGAAGTTCACGAGGACAGTCTTGGCCTGTACAAGATGTCATCCACAGACGCCGCCAGCATCACAGCAGCGATCAAAGACACTCTTATCCGGACAGGTCTTCCACTTCAACTGTGTCGCGGACAGGCGTACGATGGGGCTGCAACCATGAAGGGCCATCGCTCTGGGGTTGCAACACGGATAAGAGGAGAGGAGCCTGCAGCTGTCCCAGTGCATTGCTGGGCCCATTCACTGAATCTGTGCCTGCAAGACACCTGTAGACAGATCGTGGCCGTTCGGGATGCAATGGACATTGCAAGGGAGATTCACAAACTGATCAACTATTCTCCAAAGAGGAAGACCCTCTTCACTCAATTGGCCACCGGAGAGGATAGATCAAGTGGAACAATCAAGCCTCTCTGTCCCACCCGCTGGACTGTCCGGACTGCAGCACTCGAGAGTATTCTGACGAACTACAGCACCCTCATGGACACCATGCAGCAGGTCAACGCTACCACAAGGGACGAATATGGCTTGAAGGCTGGTGGTGTCCTTGCAGCGCTGGAAAAGTTCAGCACCTTGTTCGCTCTGCGCTTAGGCCAGCGCCTTTTCTCTGCCGCGGAGGAGGTATCAAAGTCGTTGCAAAGAAAGGACTTAAGTGTGCAAGAGGCCGTGACCTTGGTTAACACGCTTAAGTCCTACTATCGGCGCCAGAGGACGGACGAGTCGTTCGACGCGTTCTACAGGTCAACCGAGAAGGCGGCTAGAGAGCTGGACATCGAAGAGCCAACACTACCTCGCTACCGACGTCAGCCTAGGCGCCTAGACGATGGAAGTGAGCCCCACAGCCACGCCAGTCCAAAAGACTTCCATCGTCAGGTGTTCTTCCAGTCATGTGACCTCCTGATTGGTGAACTGTCAGAGAGGTTTAACCAGGCCTTCCTCAAGCCTCTGGTTGCCATGGAGAAGGTCCTCCTAGATGCTGCCAATGGCGAGGACGTAGCAGGGAGCATAGAGGAAGTCACAGCCTCTGTCTTTGGGAAAGACCTGGACCCTCCCAAGCTGGCACGCCACCTCTCCATGCTTCCCGACGTCATCGAGCAGGCGCTCCCCGGGGTGAAGAAGGTGACATACCTCCGCTCCACAATGACCGAACAACGACTCAACAACTGTATGATGCTACATGTGCACAAGGACATTGTAGATAGCATGGATCTGACAGCCATTGCGGCTGATTTCGCATCGCTGAATGAAGAGAGAATGCGATACTTTGGAAAGTGACCATGAAACTAGTAGCTATAGACGATTTAACATGTAGAAACATTCTTTATTCTTATGCACATTGTGCATATTAGTATGTATATAATATCTACATGCCATGTACGCGCATGTGTTTTTTTTCTTCAGTTTTGTATTTATTTTAGTATAAAGGTTAGTTTACGTCTATTGCACTTTAACATGTGACGTAATTATAAGACCTACCGGCGCTGTGCAACTCATTTCTAATAAAGAGTTATTTGTAAGTGTTGAAAGCGTGTGGTGAGTTGACTATTTGAACTATCTAGTCCAGGGGTGTCAAACTAATTTTAGTTAAGGGGCCACATACTGCCCACTTTGATCTCAAGTGGGCCAGACCAGTCAAATCATAGCATAATAACACATACATAACGACAATATCTCTTGATGTTTAAATCATTGGTGAAGGTATTAGATGATAAACCCTATTTTAAGGTCTTTCTATAGTAAACTAGAAACATAAAGACCAAAAACTCAGACATCAGCCCACTGTTTATCTGCCCGGGCTCTCCTCTGCTGATTCCCTTGCTTTGTGACGCGTTTGACGTCAAACGCGTCGCAAAGCGCGCAGCAAGCACTGCTGCCTGTGGCAATGAGCGCTTCTGCCTCCGGAGCAGACATCGCATTTACGCTGTTTTTGAAGCAATTACTGGATCGATTAAAAAAATTACAAAACGTTTGTACTCATAAACCTCCATATTCTTAATAGACATTTGGATTCTGAATAGCAGTTACTTTTATAGAAATGAAATGTATGTATTTCTGTAATCAGAGCCCGAAAGCACACAGGGAGCATGGAGCATCCAGAATGGACCGAGACGAAAGAGACATACAGAAGATAATGGAAGCTGTGGAGCAGGGACAGAATCCCTTTGATCTTGATAGCATTCCTGAGGAACTGATCAACATTGCAAGTGGTCAGGTTGCATCTGAGAAAGTTGCAAAAGAGCTCTCAAGCTTCCTCCAAGATGGTGCAAAGCAGAATGCCATCTTTATTGAACAACGTCTGGCAAAATCAAAAAGAACAAAGAGCTTCTGGGAGCCAGAGAAAAGAAAACTGTGCAACCTTCAAGGACATGAAAACATCAGTTGGAGTCAGCATATCTAGAAAGGTTCACATGGACTCAGACGTGCTCTTTCGAAGATTACTGGCTGTCTCCAAGCAAAGAGAGGTGTCCATGGAGACTGTGATGTCTTATGAACTCGCAGCTGTCCCACCCTCTTTGTTTTATGATGATGGAAGCATGAGGAAGACAACAAAAGCTGACCTGGCCAAAAAACTTGAGGCTGTCGTTGAAGAGACACAGCAGCTGCCAAATGTTGAAGAACCATCAGCATATATCATCGATGGCATGGCTCTTCTACAGAGTCTCAATGATTCAACCTTTCAAACGTTCAATGACCTGGGAGAGTGTGTCTGGAAAAAGATTGCAACTTTAATGGGAAAGGAAGGCAACAGCTGTGTCGTTATTGTGTTTGATAGATATGACCACCAACACTCAGTCAAAGATCTTGAAAGACAAAGAAGAGGCACTATTCAAACCAGCAGACGAACACATATCCTCACAGAACAAACAAGTGTTCCAAACTACAGAAAATACCTCAGGATCAGTGGAAACAAGGCTGCTCTATGTAGCTTTGTCAGCACCTTCATCGCCAGTACTGGGCCAACGAGAATTTCTTCAGGGAAGACTGTCATCTTAGCAGGTGGCTTTGAAAATGGTCAGGAGGTTAAGAGGGTTAGCAAGTCAGGCATTGACTGCTTGACAGATCTTTACAGTGACCAGGAGGAGGCTGACACAAGGCTGGTGTTACATGCAATACACCTTGCACAGTCACATTCTCGTCTAATTGTCAAATGTGATGATACAGATGTACTAGTTTTGCTTCTGTACTATTCAAGCAAAGGGATGTTTGGATCCTCCGTTTATGCACTCTGGACATGGCCTTAAGGAAAGATTTGTCCCTATCGGTTTGATCGCTCAGAAGCTTGGAGCAGTGCTTTGTGAGTGTTTACCTGCATGCCACGCCCTCACAGGTTGTGACACCACAAGCAGTTTGTACCGAATTGGGAAGGCCACTGCCCTCACAAGACTGAAGACCCATCTTTGTGAGTTACAGGAAATGACCAAATTTGGACTCTGGTAGCCTGGAAGAGGCTTTGCCTGTGGCAAGACGGTATGCCCTCCTCCTGTATGGCCAAAAGAAAAAGGTGGATGGGCTTCCTTGCACCAACCTGGATGAGCTGAGGTACACACTAGCATCTACCACAGATTTGTCAGCAGCAAATCTACCCCCAACAGAAGATGCCTTCCAGCAACATGTGCTGAGAGCCTTGTACCAAATTGCAGTGTGGCGTCACAGCCACCTGGTCAAACCTCTTCTCTGGAACCCAGTTGGTAGAGGATGGAGGCTCAGAGAAAATGGGTGCATTGAACCTGTAATGTTCCAGAAGGCACCAGCACCTAAAGAAGTTAGAGACATCACCCACCTCTACTGTAAAGACGGGAACTGCAACAATGCCACCAAATGCCAGTATCTTTCAGTGGGCTTGACCTGCACAGAGTTTTGCTCTTGCCCTTTCCCAGACTGTCCAAATATGACCCACTTTGTCACTGATGACAATGCGGATGAGTGACAGTGGTCTGTTGCAGTTGTAACATCATTGGGGGCTGACCTCCCCAAAGTGGCCACTGGAGATGGCCTAACCCCCAGAATGGCTACCAAAAGCAGTTCATCTTCAAAATGGTTGCTGCTAGAAAAAACAGCCTTAGAAGAGCTGGAGATTCAGTGAGGAGAGGGCTCACTCACCCTCAGAGTGATTGTTTTGTTAGCCATTGTTTGATTGCCATTTGTTTTATTTAAGACAGTCATTTAATTGGTTTTGTTAGATTGCCATTTGTTTGATTTAAGACAGTCATTTAATTAGTATTGTGTAAAGTTATAGTTTTATTAAAAGGCTCATTAAGGTCAAACTGCAATCCTGACTCCTGGTCTCCTGTTTGTGCTATGGTAAGGTGTTATCTTTCAATTTCAATCTTTGTTTCCATATGGACTGTGTAGTACAAGGTGCCATATGAAATGTTTCATTATTACAATGTATCTTATATTTGAATTTCTAAACATTCTTCTCACCACTAATGGGCTTCGGACTTAAGACTAAATTATGTTAGTTTTCTGTTTTCTTTCATTTTGGACACCTCATACATTGAGTGACAGAACACCCTGATTTGTGATGCTATATTTACGTATTTGGCATTGCTGGATTCACCACAACCCCACCTTCCCAACAGGCCATCATATGTGTTTCTATGATAATCCCTGGAAAAGTAACCACAAAGTAAATAAAAACATTCTGCATAGATCTTGATTTTTGGCATGTTTGCCTATTTTAGGTATGTGTTTATATGTCTTTATTCTATACATCAATATATTCACATCCAGTCTTTTCTATTATGTAAAGCAACTTCCTAACTACAAACATGCCAAGTTTCAAAGCTCTCAGAGCTTGTGTGATTGATCTGCATTAGTTTATATGTCTAAACTCCCATACGGACAGTCTATATTTGAGTCCTTTCTTGGTTTTGGGGTGTATAACAATATCTGTTAATTTAACAATCTTAGCAGTAAAATATTTTTAGCCAAGAAGCCATTTCATATATGGGAGACCTTAGAGATGATGAAAAACATTGTTGGGTTTAGTTCTACCTCCGGTAGGGGTATCTCAAAAACTAAAGCCCTTTTAGATAATTTGTCACTAGCCTATAATGTAATCCCATACAAATGGCACCCTATAGCTTCACACTCCCGAACGGTAGGTGGCAATGATGGACCTCTCTCTCATTGGTAGCTATCTGTAAGGGATTTCTTTTTCAGAACAATAGGTGTGTTCGACTTCATGCAGCACCGGCGGCGCAGACAGCCGGCTGCAGCCGGCTGCCTTGAAATTGAGAATGCCATTGGCTGCTTCAAGTCAGCCGGGCTGCAGGCGGCTGCAGGCGACGCCGGCGCTGCATGAAGTCGAACGCACCTTATAAAATAACGGCCATGATGGTAAGGCGAGAGGGACACAAAACATATAAACGTTTTCCAGGTTGATAGTGCTAAAGGTGACTACCACCACTTGAAAGGCAATTTAGGGACACGAGCGACGTTGCGGCCTTCGCTGTGTTAGGTGGGTGAAACTATTAAGATCTATTAACGTTAGTTTAGCTTTAATTTGTTGATCAAACCGCAATATACATGTCAAATGTGTATTTTGATCGTCACATTTATGTACTGTACTTGACTGTTGAGAGATACTCCTTATTAAAACGATTTCAAAGATTTTGCCAATTGAACTAGAGCTAGCTAGGCTAGTGCTAGCAAGTCTAGATTATCTAGTTTGCGATCAAGTGTTACTAGTAATAGCTACAATCTTCGTATTCTATGAAAACAAATAGTCCCGTGTGGCTTTGTTTAGTTGGCCATCATAAATTAGCATGATGTTTAATAATAACATGCTCTTATTTCTGTTAAACTCTCCACGTAACATGTTGGGTATATCGGAACGATATTGTTTAATTATATCCTCATCATTCATCTCTAGCCTACGTGGAATATTATTGGATGGGTTAGATCAGACTGAAGTTGGTGTCTTATTCGCAGTTTCTTATTTCAAATTGAAGCTAATGGTTAAAGATTTAAAACTGCATTGAGGCGTTGGAAACGCATTTTTGTTGTTTACTTTACTGACTAAAGGAGTAGAGCTAGCTAGCCTAAATCACTTTGGATCACTGAACCCCTGACATACGGAAGTACAGTATACGAGCAATTCTTTTCCAGGCCAAGATGAAATTCCATGTTAAAAAACAGTCCAAAAAAGTGATTTACACCTGCAATGTTATGTATCGGTGGCTCAACATTACTGTAGCTAATAAGGGTGCCATTGTTCTTGCTCACTCCGATAAGCAGTATCTTTAATCTTTAGTGCGAGCATTCTGGAAAGCCACGACAGACATCATCATTACAATTATTGCAACATGCATTTCTGCAACTAGACCGAACCTACACTTAGTAAACACACGTATGTAAATGTTTTATATTATTAATATAAAAATAAATGAATAAAAGTGTATAATGTTTAAGCGATGCTCACTTCCTACTTGCATCGCAACACATATTTTATACCAATTAACAGTGTTGTACAAGTTCATACCTCTCATGAACTAGTTCAAAGTTCAGTTCATACAAGTAAACATGAATAGTTCACGTTCATAGTTCACCATTTAAATTCTTAACTAGTTCAGTTAATTTAATAGTTTTAAGGTGGAAAGTGAGAATGAAAGACTTTACTTGTTTTTTAAAGAAACTTTATCCATTACTACCCCTTGCCATAAACCGTACTTCATATGTATCAATTCCTAATTATTATTATTTTTTTACAGTCGCTGAGTCTCTACTTTAACTTGCCATTTTTAGGTGCGTTTGACATAGACTGCGGCTGCATGAAACGACCGGTGAGTGTTGCAGCTTGCAGTCGGGGAGGAGTTAAAAACGCCTCCATAAAGTCGGACATTCCTGCTTCTCGTGGTTTGCTGCGTTGACGTCAGTCATGGCCTATCAAGCGCTGTTTGCTTACTTTATGGCTGACGAACTGCATGGTTGCGAATTAAATTGTTTTCGCATTAGAACTTGCACGAACCAGTGCACTGAAATTTCTAATTTTATGTATTGGGCTATGCAGGGCTCTACGCTAAGGAGTACATGTGCTCCTAAATGAAAACATTTAGGAGCACACAAAGAAATTTAGGAGCACAGTGTTTTTTTTATTGTATATGTTTATTAAACATAACTTAACACAGGGGCGTCGTTAGACCCTTTTTACAGGGGCACGTGCCCAGTATAAATCTGCGCCCCAGTAAATCTTGAAAGTTTGAGCTTAATTTTCTTTTACGCAATATCTCAATCAACGCTTGTAAAATCAAAGCAGTTTAACCGAAAACACAAACCGATGCATGTCAGCGCGCTCTTCTGAGCTTGCCAAATAGCCACTGCAGCACGCACACAGAAGTCCAGGTGTCGGACTCAGCACACAAGTCAGAATTGAGGTAGGCTAAGGAAACATTACAAAACTAAAGAAAGTTTCTAAATGATAGGCCTACCGATCATCTTATTTTTACTAAAACATAAAAACAATATTACATAAAGCTAAAAACAATTGTAGCTTGCATTAACTATAGGTGTCCCTGCCAAAGCTGATATCAAACTTGTGTCCCTGAACTGTTACATAGTGGGTTAAGCAAGGGGAGTTTCTATAGCCTAGTAGTGCATTGTGCGCAACACGCTTGGAAGGCCTGTGCCCCAGTACAGTTTTATGTCTAACAACGCCACTGACTTAACAGTTAATGCTGTTAGACAACTGGAGACTTTCACTCTGATAGAACTAGAACAAATACTTTAAGAAAATGAATACAGTTTATAATATTTTCTTAAAACACTGGGACATTATAGACTATGTAAGCACGCCACAGATTAAAAGGCTTGGTAGTCAAAGCTAGGTAGACCCAGAGCCATATAAAAAGAGAGTTGCGACACTTCCATAGACATCCATTGTAATCGAAGAAGGCGGCAGTAAAGCGTGTCATTTGCGACCTATAGTCCCAAACATTGTAAATATATTTTCCAACGTTCAACCCCATTCATGTTCAGTGTTCCGAAGCAAGTTAGCTGGTAAATCGATCAAATTACTGCATTATTTATAATATTCTCAAAACTTGTAAGGGCGTAATAGTTTGTGAAAGACCCAGAGAAACACAAATATCCGACGAGGCAAAATCCCGGACAATTTTGGAATCCCTGCTGGACGCAATTGTTTAGGTCTCGAAAAGAGGACATGTCCAGGTAAAAGAGGACGTCTGGTCACCCACATTTTATATAGCCAGCTTTACTTAAAGTGTATTGTAAGATATAGCTTGTTAGATTATAAATGCAGTTAGAGCTAGACTGTAGGTTTAGTATCTAACGTAAGCAACACTTTTACTGAAGCTAGCTAGAGAGCACGAGTAGGCTATCATAACCAGAAGGTCGTTGGTTTATAGTCTGTCAAATTAGTTCTAGTTATTGCTGTTCGTTGGCATACAAAGTTAATCTTCTCTTATTAGCATAGTTAGTACATCTAATTAGAGCTAGCAAGTGATCACGTGTCGGTGAGATCAGTGTCGTAACTCTCTTTTTATATGGCTCTGGCCCATTGGTTGCGAATCGTCGCTCGCGCGTCATCATGCCATGTTCACATTGTGCAGTCGCGACACTGTCACTTGCTTTCCATGTGAAATCAATGGTATACTTGAATACTTCACTTCATCGCGCTGTTGTTCCGTGTATTGACAACAGCCCATCACTCGCGCACTGTGCTCGTAAATTATTTTTCAAGTTCGCACATACCTATTTTTAGGCGCAAATGCGAGTGAAATACTCGCACTGTAGAGCCCTGCTATGTTAAACTCTTTCTCCAATCTGCAGAATGATAATACATCCAGAACTCAATTAAACGTAGTCTTTCCGTTAGTGAAGAGGCAGACTAAAACCCTTTCTTCAACAAATATTTTTAAAATTTAACTGTTTGATCTGGATTTGAGCATTGGCGAAACTGAAGGTGTCAGAATAAATACAAAACATGCGTCAAAGTTGTCGTGTGTGAGTCTGGCCAATCATGAAATAGCTGTGTTATCATTAGAATCCGTGCAGTTGCTCTTGAGAAAATGCGGCTGTTCTCGAATCGATCTTACGGTACTTTGATAGATACGCCACAGTGACCTAGCCTCGGCGCCGTTTCAAGTCGGACAAAAAGTCTAACCAGAATTCACTGCTTCAAGTCAGCCGACTGCAGCCGGCTGCAGTGCTGCATGAAGTCGAATGCACCTATTTTTATGAGACCGAGAACTAATAGCTGTGTTCGACTAAATGCATCGCCGCCGGCTGCAGCCGACAGCCGGCTGACTTGAAGCTGAGAATGCCATTGGCTGCTTCAAGTCAGCCGGGCTGCAGGCGGCTGCAGGCGACGCCGGCGCAACATGAAGTCGAACACACCTGTTGTCTTGGAATATGTTGCTTGTTTGGTCTACGTGTGTGCGATGAATCATGGGTAACGTAGTGCACATTCGAGTTAGTTGCAGGGCTCGACAATAACGATGGCCCAGGGCCAGTAAAAAGTAACGTCGGGACAGTTAAACTAGCAACTCACTGGCCCGATCGGGCCACTGCAAATTATTGATTGAAAAAAACATTTGCATTGTAAAAGTTAACATCCTTCATATGTTTTGCTATCTGCTAAACGCATAAATAATTTTGCAGCTCGTGGGGCGCACAGTTTGCAAATAAAGAGTTTTTGGATGCTTTTATATAGGCCTTAGTGGTCCCCTAATACTGGATCAGAAGTCCCTTTCCCGAAATGCAGCCTTGGTGCAGAATTACAGCCACTACTAGCAGTCCCACAAGGAGCTTTCCTCAGAACGCGCTGTTTTGGTGTCTGTAGCTTTAAATGCTAATGAGGACTGGAGGGGCGGCACCATGCGCTAATGTTTACAATGGATGTATCGCAATGGCTGTAGCCCCGTTGCTGTAAGATGCCTCGAATTTGCCCATTCTCATCTGATAACCCTGGTTTGCAGAGGTACACACTCAGTCATTTCAATGAGGGGAAAGGCGGATATCGCGCGCGCCATAACACCAACAGCAGAACGGTTATCCAAATAACAAAGAAGTGTACAACACTCACGTTACAGCATGTGTATTCACACACATACTTGATGCTATCTACCTTTCCATTAGCGACAGTAACTCAGTTGTTAGCTGCAGAGCTAATGTTACAGCCACATTCTAAGGGTAGCAAGCTAACCATATACAGTAAAGCTACAAAATGATATAGCGTTAGTTAACTTACTTGTCCGAGGTTAGTAGCTGGACGAAGGAGAGTTAGTACTGATCCAGAATTTAATTTCAGCAAGGCCAGTTTTGTATTAGCTCAAGTTGATGAAACAGTCATGGCTGAAGTGTTTGGTGCAGACATACAAAACAAATGCGCCTACAACAGAAGTTGTGTAGGCGCATTTCCAGAGAAAATTAAATTAAGACACTGGGTCTTCAGAGGCTCGGATGAAGGAACTGTAAAAATATTTTTGTTTTCCTTTGTACATCCAAACTGAGCAAATGTAATGCTTCGTTCGTTTGCAAGCCATGATGTCTCTCGAGGATAAAAACACTTGCACGGTCGTAGCTCAGTTTCTTATGGGCGGGCCAGATTCTCTGGGCGGGCAAAGCAGAGAGAAGGGCGGTAGCCTGGCTCCTTGCGACGTCACAAGGAGGAGATTTTCAAACCGAGCGTTTGAGCCTTCATTTTCTCAAAGGCGGAGAAGAACACCCAGGGCTTGGTTTACACCTATCGAAAATTCTAGCCACTGGGGGACCAAAGGCAGGCTAGGGGAACTCATATTAATGTTAAATAACCTCCTAAAGTGAAGTTTTCATGTCATGCAACCTTTAAATGTAGATGCCCATCGTGTTATTGCACGACTTATAACAACGGCATATCACGTAATTAAGACGGGCCAGCCGTTCGCCTTGTTCCCCCAGGCTATTGAACTGCAGCAGAAGAATGGTGTCGACTTGGGTACTTAGTATCATACTGATGAAATGCTATGGAAGCTTTTATATATTAGCATTGAGGGACCAGAGGTTTCAGTTTCTGTCAGACAGAGTTGTGCAGAGATGGCTGTCAGCAGGGAAGAGAGCACGTCATGGTTGAGGTTAAAAGTCAATTGTTTTGCTGACTATTACCTTTTTATTTTTTATCACTAGAAATGTGATTTCATTTTAGTTCTTTTTATATCCAGGATGTGTTTAATAAATGGTTAAACATGTTAACAGAATAACACAACTTATAAGTCTTTGGTTTTGTTGTAACAATGATAAATTACAACTTTTGGAGGTGGGGCCAGTAAAAATTGTCTTGGGGCCAGTAAGTTTCAAACCCACTGGCCCGGTGGGGCCAGTGCCAAAAAATGTTAATGTTGAGCCCTGTAGTTGGTTTAGGTTAGGCTACATAGCGAAAATCTTACAGGCACTGAGCTACGACATGGTGCAAGCATTCGATTTAGACAGCGTCTTTCCTCAGGAGAAGGAAAACATTCAGTTTTAGTTAGTCCTCAGATAATAAGAACGTGTTCACCGTTCAAATTCATTATTTGTCATTAAGTTGCATTCAGTTCATCGTTCTCATAAAAATGAACTTATTTAATGAACTCGTTCTTTTGAACTCGTTGATTCACAACACTGCCAATTAAGTTACATCTCTACAGAGCAGCCTTGTTTTTGTACCTTAGACCCAAGTGAGATGGCTCTAAGAAGGCATAAGAAACTTGTGTTAAAGGAGTCGTCATATTTGCAGCTATTAACACTTTCATTTTAAAACGTAGTCTTATCTGTAAAGCAAAATCTTGATTTAGTTTTTCTTGCAATGTTGGGAAATTCAGCCCAGTGACATGTCCCAATTGTGACAGGGTGGACAGATTGGAGAAAAGCCTGTGGTTAGTTGGCTTTGATTAGATTCACCTATTTTCATTCAATTTAAGTTGTTCAGATGCATTTATCCAATTTATCCAATTGACATACAGAGGTTGCATGTAGTAAGTACAGCAGAAGATCAGTGTTCAGAAGTACATAGTTCTAACAGTAGGCTATTTTAGTCAAGGAAGTTTGTATTGACTAGACACAGTTCACAGTAACCACATCTCAGCTACCAGGTGCATATCAAGTTATGGACAATACATGTTTTCAGAGTTTGATGTAAAGGTTTTTTATATTTCTCTTTTCAAGGTAATCCATACTGTGATAAAGAATGGGGGTGAAAGACCGCCCTCAGTGTTACTTTGATGTGGAGCTGAACAGGGAGCCAGGTAAGACAAACCATGTTTTTAGTTATTGCAGAATATCTAGGATTGATTCAAAATCTGCATGCACTATGAGAGTTTTTCTGATAGAAGAGTAGCAAACTATCAACCACTAGCTCGGGTGGGCAATTAATTTTCCCGAAAGGCCACATGAGAAATTGGGACCATTGTGGTGGGCTGAACCAATAGGCTGAACTTAATTAGAAGTCCATGTCTTGTTAAAAACCCTACATTCTGTATCAACCTTTCGTTTTTCACCATGAGCGGACATTTTCGAGGGCTAACAAACAGCTAACTCCTAAGTCTCCTGTCGGTGAGGTTGCGTAAGTGCACATACGTAAATCGCCTGAATCACTGTAGTCTTTCAGGACTACAGATTCCCTACTGCTCAACCAGAGTTGGGTAACGTTACTTTTTAAAGTAACTAATTACAGTAATTAGTTACATTTCTTGTAAGGTAACTAGTTACGTTACTTAGTTACTTGCTGTATAGAGTAAGGCCGAATCCCAATACTCTCTTACTGTCTCATACTCTTGATGATCTGTCCGCCATTGTTGCTGGTAACGGAGTATTCACATACCCCTAGGTTTCAAGTAAGCTCCCGAGCTCCCTTGGTTTTAGGGGTGTATACCCCTTCGTCTTAGGCCTACCCCTTGATCAAAAATTGTATTGGGACACCACTTACTCTCACGGGAACGCGCAAAAGTATTGGGATTCGGCCAAAGGCGTTAAGTTACTTTTGTGTTAGATTAAGAAAAGTATTTTATTTCTAAGACAATCCACCTTGGTCACTCTTATGCACAGAAGGCACATTTAATGGGTTGACCTCAGCAATAGCACATATTGAATATTCACTGTCACTCGCATATAACATGATCAATCATCATTATACAGCAAGACGGATCAAGGTAATAATCCACCATAATGAAAAACAATATTTGCATGAAGTTCTTGAATCAAGAAACTCTTTAATCAATAAATAATTTTGTAAAATGCCAGGCAGAAGTCTAGTAGTTAGCTAGCTCTACAATTTACCGGGGCTAGGTCTGAATCTAGGAGCAAAACAAAGCTAATTATAGCTAGGTATATGGTAGCAAAATGGTATTCACTTACTTACAATTTACTGTAATATAATCCTAAACCGCTGCGACGATACAGCGACGCATCACACAAGCTTGAGTTCAAATACATTATTTAATGTGACATTACGTAGGCCTACTGTACATGCAAGTCTTAAATAACTATTTAGCTGGTCGGCTCCATGACTCCGGGTAAGTAGGGCTCGTGAGACTGCTCACCAAAAGAACGATGCGTTATATGCGTTAGCCAGATGCGTTATATGCGTTAGCATGTTATATGTAGTTCCACTCACATACCCCACAACCAGTGATGTGCGGTGATGTCCGTAAGAGGCTAGGCACTCGAATGGGAAAATGTGTCCAAACTTTTGACTGGTACTGTACATGTTGAAGAATACAGGATCGAAGTGCGCAAGTGAGTTTTTCGCTTGTCGTCCGCAGTGAACAGACAGTAAAAGCACTGCTTATTCTACAATTGTTATTTTATTTGATCATGTGTAACTGCTACATTCGTCATCGTAACGTCTAAACAATTGGAATAACACGCATTGCATATATAAATCACAAGAATAAACAGTAAAAATACAAATACAAGTTAATTAAATAAAATGATTTAATAAAAAAAAATGTACGTTTGAATTTTGGCAGGGTAGGCAGTGCCTACCCAGACTGCACGTCACTATGGAAGCAAATCGTTACCAAAATTCAAATGCAAATGCATTTCCAGAAATGCATTTGCATTTTAAGAATGTGGCTGCATTATTTGACTCATAAATGAAATTAGTATTCAATCATCCTATTTGCATTTTAATTTTCTTCTTCAAGAGTGTTCAATCTTTCACTTAATTAAAATGAAAAAGAAATAGACATTTGAGATTTAATTTTCAAAATATGCCCCAGCAAATAGATACCACAATTCAATTTGAAATGTAAAATTTGAAAATGAACGTGGCTGCAAAATCGTGACCACAATTCAAATGAAAATGCATTTCCCGAAATGCATTTTCATTTTCAAGAACGTGGCTGCAAAATCGTGACCACAATTCAAATGAAAATGCATTTCCAGAAATGCATTTTCATTTTAAGAACGTGGCTGCAAAATCGTGACCACAATTCAAATGAAAATGCATTTCCCGAAATGCATTTTCATTTTAAGAACATGGCTGCAAAATCGTGACCACAATTCAAATGAAAATGCATTTCCAGAAATGCAAAATGAAGGGAAAAACATTCTGAGCGGCGCAGCAGAGTGACGTCAGTAGCCGCTCTTCTTCAGCTCCCTGCTGACCGAGCTACCCATCTTGTTCGGTAGGGGGCGGTGTGCAAAAAAGCTCTGCAAAGACGTGTGTTTACTCATTTTTTAGCAAGTTTGTGGGCTTTATTGAGCGGTATCATGCGCGTCTCTTCCTCTTGACACATGACAAGTGATAGTTACCACTCAATGAAGCCTGTTTGAGACAACAACTCTATCGGTGTTATGGATGAAGGCTATCCTGAGATCGCCACTAAAGCACTGAAAACCCTGCTTCCATTTCCAACATCAAGCGGGATTTTCTGCCGTGACAGCAATCAAACAAAATTATGGAATAGGCCTAAACTGGAAGGAACGCACTTCGGGTGTCACTGTCGTAGTTTATAGTCACACACAACAGTGGGACTGACACATCGAAAGCTAGCAATAGTAACAATATAACGATGGAAAACCAGGCTAAGAAACTTAAAGATGGGGCTGAAAAATTAAGAGACAAAAATACATCACATTCACTATGGTTTTGTCAATTGAAAAAACGGCTGTTTATTTTACATAAAACTCCCAAAACTATTTTGCGCTCAAATAAAGGCCCCAAAAGTTGGCCTTTAAGTAGGCCTATCGAACTCCCGAACTAGCATCAAATCAAACACAGACTATGCATGCATTAGCAGGCAGCTGTGGTAGCGTAGCTATACGGGGGCCGGTTCTGGTGGGCTGGTCTGGATAAAAATCCAGGGCCTATTTTTACTCCCAGTCCGTCCCTGCCGCCCCGCAACATTAAGCCACCCCCCTGATAAAATATGTTCCCGAGGCTGTGTATATGTTGTTAATAAATAGGCTAACAATAAATTGTTGTTGTACCAGCAATCCAAGTTTTGTTTTTCACTGTAGAAATCTCAAATTTCATAATGATTTGCCAATGCAAGAGGGTACCGGCACGTTTTTTTCTCCACTTCAAGCACTGAATGTAATGCAATGCAGATGTGCACACCGAACAAGATGGGTAGCTCGGTCAGCAGGGAGCTGAAGAAGAGCGGCTACTGACGTCACTCTGCTGCGCCGCTCAGAATGTTTTTCCCTTCATTTTGCATTTCTGGAAATGCATTTTCATTTGAATTGTGGTCACGATTTTGCAGCCATGTTCTTAAAATGAAAATGCATTTCGGGAAATGCATTTTCATTTGAATTGTGGTCACGATTTTGCAGCCACGTTCTTAAAATGAAAATGCATTTCTGGAAATGCATTTTCATTTGAATTGTGGTCACGATTTTGCAGCCACGTTCTTGAAAATGAAAATGCATTTCGGGAAATGCATTTGAATTTGAATTGTGGTCACGATTTTGCAGCCACGTTCTTAAAATGAAAATGCATTTCCAGAAATGCATTTTCATTTTCAAATTTTACATTTCAAATTGAATTTTGGTATCTATTTGCTGGGGCATATTTTGAAAATTAAATCTCAAATGTCTATTTCTTTTTCATTTTAATTAAGTGAAAGATTGAGCACTCTTGAAAAAGAAAATTAAAATGCAAATAGGATGATTGAATACTAATTTCATTTATGAGTCAAATAATGCAGCCACATTCTTAAAATGCAAATGCTTTTCTGGAAATGCATTTGCATTTGAATTTTGGTAACGATTTGCTTCCATACGTCACTGCCCACAACTGCTGAACAACGCTGACACACAGTACTCGTCTTATCCACCACTCTCTCGCCTCTACTACTGTAACTGAATGGGAAATCGAAGTTTTCCCAAACTTGCAATCTTTAAAAGGCCGGCGAGTCCTCTATCTCTCGTGGGTCGCACGCAAGTTTTATTTATTTTTATACCGTCTATTCTCCGTGTAATTTCATGCACCGAACCGTGACGCCCGTACTGTACGGTTCGGTAGGAATACATGTACCGTTCCACCCCTAGTACCTAACGAAAAGTAGCCTCAACTTTCCTAGACTTTTAGCTACATGCTGAGGGCTCACGACCAAAAGACTAACTTGAGTAACTTGAGTAACGCGGAACAAGGAACTAGCAACGGATTCATTCAATTAGATAAGTAATGCGTTAAGTTACTCGTTACCTAACAAAAGTTGTCTGACTACTACACCCAATACTGCGCTCAACACATTTATTTATTTTACATTTTTGATTTACCTCACACTGGCCGGGCTGGGACAGCCAAAGGGCCGGGTGTGGCCCGCAGGCCGTAAAATGCCCAGGTCTGCAGTAGCTGATTGGATGGTTAACCTGACATTTTTTTTAACTTTAAATACATTACCGCCCATTAAGTTTTCAGTGTAATTCTTAATCTTTACAGAAACCTCCGCCTCCTAAATGAGTGATTCGTTAACTCATATTGTCAATCAGACAGTGACTGTCCACAACGTGTGCACATATCTCCTTCTCCACAAAGAATACCTAAAACAACCTAGATGACTATCAGTCCATCTCTTGTCATGCAAAATATTTATGAACTCTCAGCAAAGATTTGTATGCCTTCGCTGGCTTTTTTGGGTTGGCCACAAGGCGGTTATTTCTAGTTATATCTAAAGTAGTTTGTTCCTCAATTAGTGAGATTCTAAGAAGGGACATTTGCATAGCAGGAAGATCATGGATCAGAAATATTTTGTGTGGTCCTTTTTGTATGTTGAGGAATGACAAGATGGACTCTGCCAATAAACTTCATATTATTTCAAATGGTTAAGAGTGCATATAGTAAATGTACTACATTTACATTTAGTCATTTAGCAGACGCTCTTATCCAGAGCGACTTACAGTAAGTACAGGGACATTCCCCCAAGGCAAGTAGGGTGAAGTGCCTTGCCCAAGGACACAACGTCATTTGGAACAGCCGGGAATCGAACTGGCAACCTTCAGATAACTAGCCAGAGTTCCTAACCGCTCAGCCACCTAACTCCCTGACTATAGATGCACTATAGAGAGCATACTGACTGGTTGCATCACAGTGTGGTATGGGAGCTGCACAGACAGGGACCGCAAGGCCCTACGTAGTGTGGTCCGGTCTGCTGAGTTCATCATCGGCAGGAAGCTCCCAGCCTTACAGGACACCTACCACACACGATGCCTCAAGAAAGCTGGCAGGATTCTAAGAGACTGTTACCACCCATCCTTCAGTCTTTTTACCCCGTTGCCTTCTGGCAGGCGATACCGTAGCATTCGGTCTCGCACACGCAGACTGGACAACAGTTTCTTTCCAAGGGCCATCAGGACATTGATATTGACACTGATACACTTCTCACTAGTCACTTAACACACTGTCAGCTACTCAGGGCTCGATTTTTGTTCTTTTTATATCCATGATGTGTTTAATAAATGGTTAAACATATTAACAGAATAACACAACTTAAGTCTTTGGTTTTGTTGTAACAATGAAAAATTACAACTTTTGGAGGGGGGGCCAGTAAGTTTCAAACCCACTGGGCCAGTGCCAAAAAATGTTGAGCCCTGGCTACTGGTTGCAATATTGTACTTCACTTGTCTTAGGTTAGTATTGGTTTATAAGGTTAGTATAGGTTATGTGTATTAGAGGTTTAGTATACTGTATTGATTTCAGAAATATTAATTTATCAAGTATTGCACAGTCAGTCGGTGAAGAAGTTAAGAAAGCTTTATTGCTTACGGCCAGCCCACAAGGAGACAAAACATCATGGCAGTCACAAAGTTTGTTCACTAGCATGTTGTGCTAGCTACCTATTTAAACAAAACCGCTCTCCACAGTCATTGGATAAAACACAGGCATGCAATTGTCACATGGCTCTTCTTTCATTGGCTTCCTTGCATAGACCTTGTGCGCATGTGTGCGTGCGTGTTTGAGTGTGTGCGTGTGTACGCTCTCTGACCCCTATAAGCTTGACCATATGATTCGCTCAATACAGATAAGGTTAAACATCTTTTATGGCCTCCCCAGTAAGATAGTGGTCAGCCCAGGTCACCTTGCTTACGTAAGCCTAGTGTTACCCAGAGTTCACATTTGGTGCCCAGTCTGACCCTGTGTTGCTCTGTGCATCTGACAATGAAAAATTTGAACTTGTAACCCAGTTTTTAATGTTTTGTATAAGAAAATGCTACAGATATTTGATCAGTGTAGGCCTCTTTGTGTGAAAGAGCACTTTGTGCAGGTCTCCGTTCTTAATTAATTTGTGTTGCAGTAGAAAAAATGCATATTATAGGGACTGCGACAGTTAAGTAATAACATCTGAGTTAAGAGAGGAGGAGTATCAGGTAGCATCTGATTTACGACCCTTAGTAAAGGAAGACAAAAGCAAGATTTATTCGAGGGTGGCATTTATTCGAGGGCGGCGTGTAATTAGTAAGAGAGATTTAGAGAATTGCAGCTGCAGTGCGGCCATAAACAAACAAAGAATAAACGAGGAGGTGAAACACAAAGCCTAGTATAAAAGAGAAGCCGCGCATGTGTCTAAATTGTGTAGAAATCTGAAGCAGCATGCCGAGACGTTCTAACGTTCTTACACTGCAGCGACGCAAATCGCTTGCCATCGCTCGCCTTCCCACAGTGCACCCCGCTCGGGGGCGTGACTGATTAATGCAGAGTTGTAGTTCTCTAAAGTCACTGTTGTAGTTTCTATAACGTCAAGTGTGCAGACTTGGGTTTACTTACTTGCAATATCGATCAAAATACAATTTGTAGCCTATACCAAATACCATTTTTTTTAATAGACATACACATTGACATGTGTAAAAACTTTTGTTATATTACTCGAAGTCTCTGCTAATCTGTCGATATGACTAGGGAGTTCCAGCCGGGCTAGCTAGCTAGTTACCACAGAACGAAGTTACGTAATGTGACGAGAGACTGAATTTGAAAGTACAAAAAAAGCACCAGGAGCACCTTCAACGTCGGCAACTCTGTGCCAGGCCTCATTCTTTTTATTAATGTGTTTGTACAAATACAGAGACGTATCGTAGAGAACTGGATATGCAGCCAGACAGGCGATTAGTTTCTCCTCCATCTTGAAACTGAAAGCTAGAAATGTTTACCATGGTTGCTACGCTACGAGAAACAAGAAATAACTCTGATTGGCCATCGCTAGCGAAAATCACTCCTCATTTGCATACAGTTGAGAAAATCTCAACTTGGATCGCGTCGCGTCGCTTCCCACAATGCACCACGCAAGCGATTCGCCTGGCTCTATTGAAAATGAATTGAAAGCATGTTGTCGCGTCGCTGCAGTGTGAACTCACCGTTACACTTCAGCTTTCAAACAGAAAGCTGTGCAGAAAGCACTCACCACCACCAACATATCTGTAGCACGCGAACTTGGGGTTGATGAAAGGCGAATTCGCCAGTGGTGAAGTCAGCTACCTCGCTATATTGTAGGCTACATTTAATTGTCGCAATTACATTATTATAATGTATCATTTGTTTTCAATCAATGTCATAATTTAGAATTATATAATTGCATTCAGTATTATTAAGTGACTTTATTTGGTAAGAGTACAGTGCCTTTATTTTGAAGGCCTTTGGGAACGCTTGTGAGTGAGAGAGTTGACAAGCTAACTGCAAGCGAAGCACGTACCATTTAATGGTCCGATAAAAATTTAAGGTTGTTATCGGATGTTACCGATCTAAGGAAACCTCTATTCCCTTGTGTACAGCATGCAGCCAACGAAGTATGTTGTTTTGTGTCTGTATTTTACTTTGGTGAACGTTATTTACATGCTGTGCATGTCATTGTATGTTCATATTAGGCTAATGTGGTCTTTATTTTCTCATTATACTGTGGGTTTAGTTTTCACGGTGGATTTGGAGAAGAAGCTTCAAATAAACCTGTAGCAAGAAAGCCACTTGTGTCTGCCAGTGCTTCGAGGGAATTACACACTTGCGATTTACTTGTGTAATAAATACTGTTTTAATTTAACCAATTAAATAACCGTTTACTGATTTTCATTTTTGGTGCAGCATTTATTCGAGGGGGGCATTTGAAGGCTGCGTTTAATCGAAGAAATATGGTACTCAAAAAACAAGATAAACAGATGTGTAATAAAACAAAACACCTTAATCAACTTGTGTAATTGTTTGAAAATGCAAAATATAAGAAATTCCTATGAATTCCTGAATAATTTCATTCAATACCTGAAAATGACCATAGAAAGTCCCCACTTTTTGAAAATCCCAGTATTTTGTACTGTAATTTTTGAAATGTCCATTCAAAGTAGTATGTCTCAATGATGATCAACTGTTTTGTTTTTTTTGGTCTATTACAGTGGGACGCATAGTCTTTCAGCTTTTCTCTGACGTTTGTCCCAAGACAAGCAAAAACTTCCTCTCTTTGTGCACTGGTGAGTAATGACCAAAGTTTATCCTGATTTGAAGTTTAAAATCAATATGTTTTATCAATTTCAAGTCAAGTAGTAAACTGTTAATTTCTTCATAGCAATTAAAGTATATTTAATTAATTCTTAGTAAATGTAGGATGATCAGAATCTTTGCACCTGCACTCGAACTAGCGATGCACATGCACTAGCACATGCTTCTTTTCATGGACAAACATTCAGCTTTTGTTAAAACAGACATTTTTAGCTAGTGGTTTTTTAATTACTTGATATTTGTAGGTACCAAAAATGGAACAGAACGTTTGGGGTTAGGGTTAGAATGTTTGGGGCTCTTGTTGTTATGATCAGTGACCTATGCACTTTTGTAAAACTCTCTTGGAAGTCGCTTTGGATAAAAGCGTCTGCTAAATACATAAATGTAAATGTAATTAGTATGTAAATTCTAGGCTATAGGCTTACTTCATGTTACATGTTGATGCTTAGCCTATTCAATTTAACAACTTTCGGAATGACGGGCCGTGGATAATATCATACTCGGGGTTTCCCGCAGCACTTTGCTGTTAAGGCCTTAGCAACACACGCCTGCCGCCTTAACTACGTTGTCAATTATTTATTTTTTAATTCGTGATATTCGCCCTGTTTCCGCCAGTTTTCTCCCTTTCATTCCAACGGCAGTCTCCCTTCTCTAGAGAACTTCGTTTTTGGAGTAGAACTTTATTTTTAATTATTAAGTCTAATACCAAAACAAGACTCTTACATACAGCAACACGGAGAGCGCAACACACTAGTACACAATGATATCTACAGACCACAGCAAATAGCATGCCAACAGCCAGCCCCCTGACAGAGAGACATGTAGAGGCTTTTGTAGAGTGGTGATTGAACCCAGCTGCAGTCACTGATGAGGGGGGGAGCTACAGCTCCAAGCATACCCCTTTTCCACCGACGCATTTTGGGTGCTAGTTCGGAGCCGGTGCTTAATCTCGAACCAGTTCTTTCTGCCTGAGAACCGGCTCCGAACCAGAGAAAGTGGTTTGCAACGGGCACCACTTCGAAGCTGGGCTAGTGTGGGAACCAAGTAAGAACCGTTTGGGGCGGGGTTACCATGACCAACAAGATGAACAGAATCCTTTGCACCAGTGATTTGATTTAAATGACATAACTTCTCTCTCGAGACATAAGTTACATTATATTAGCCTACCTAGTCTCGATAGCGGTATCGATAAGCTCGGACCTTATTGATCTTCGGGTTTTGAGAAATTTGAAACCGGGTCCTTACAGAACTGGGTATCGATCCCCATCCCTAATCAGAGGGGGATCCATGTCCTAAAAGGGAAACACACACAGATAAAGAAACAACACAATACTGGGGAACGTAACAACTTGCTTAATCTCAAACCAGTTCTTTCTGCCTGAGAACCGGCTCCGAACCAGAGAAAGTGGTTTGCAACGGGCACCACTTCGAAGCTGGGCTAGTGTGGGAACCAAGTAAGAACCGTTTGGGGCGGGGTTACCATGACCAACAAGATGAACAGAATCCTTTGACCGCCATTGCTCTAAGTTTTTACAATTCATATTTCACCTAAACGGTACTTGTAAATCAGCATCTGAATTAAAATGTAACGAGAAGTGGGCAGTGTAGTTGCTGAAAATGTGCTTATTTTATGAAACTGCTCATTTGTAAATTTGCTCCAACTTTTCGATAACCTAGCTAGCATCGCAGTGCAGTGCAGACACTAGTTGCTGCATTTTATCATAATCCTATCAAATGAGTGAAATGACAAACACAAATGTTATGAGCTATTGAGCCTATATTTAACACAAATGTAATACACAAGCACTATACAGAAACAGCTTATAAAATATTGCGCTGATAATGCCAGTGTTGTCATACTGCTGCGAGTCCAGGGTATTGCGCAATAGCCAAGAAAACACGCATCTCAACCTCGCGTTCTAAGCGTTCTTTGGATTGATAAACAGCCTTTAGACGGGCTCTGCTTTGTGTTTGGCGCTGCCGCGCTAGCGTTGCTTGGTGAGACATATACAGTGACGTAATGACGTGGCTCTATGGTGGCTCTCTAGCCCCTGGAAAAGCAAACCGGTTCTTAGAAGGCTCGCAAATTGAACCAGCTCCGAACCAGCTCTAGCACCAGCTCCGAACTATCTCCCGGTTCACTTTGGTGGAAAGGGGGTATCAGAGGTAGGGATGGGGATCGTACATTTTTATCGATATTGATACAATTTCGAGACTGCTTAACGATCCAAGTCTTTATCGATACCACTATCGATACTTTTCTGTGAGCTTGAGCTAACCACCATCTAAATGAATGAATTTGGCAAATGTTAAACATATAGCAGTACCCACGCCACACTTTATGTAAACAACATTACTGAACAACATTTATAACAATGACTTAAGTAAAACAGATGTCAAATAGAACAAGGGAAATGTGTTGCTCTCAGGTGGAGGCTGGATAAAAGGAGCACATATTTACATTACATTTATGCATTTAGCAGATGCTTTTATCCAAAAGCGACTTCCAAGAGAGAGCTTTACAAAAGTGCATAGGTCACTGATCATAACAACGAGATAGCCCCGAACATTGCGAGCAGCCAAAACATGAAGCATACATTGTGAAAACCAAATAAGTGCCAAAGGGAAGAACCATAAGAGCATGCAGTTAAACAAGTTACAATTAAACAACATGAAACTCAAAAGTGCAAGTGTACCTGATCCTGGAGGAAACTAACATCAGGTCCAGCCAAGCATTCCTAAGTGCCGTTGTACTCCCGGAACAAGTGCGTCTTGAGCCTTTTCTTGAAGGTCAGTCAGACACTGACTGTCTCAGACACTGACTGTCTCAGTCACTGTCTGAGTCAGTGTCCCTGATACCTGATACATATTTGCACAATGGATCCTGGCTCTGGCTAAATCTACAATTGTCCACTACAGATGTACTATCCACAACTTGGATGAGTAAATAGTATAAATGACTGTGATTGGTTGGTTGACAAAAAGTGACATTGACAAGCCGTCATTGTTCAAGACTTATGAAAAGTTTAACACGTTTCAACAAAAGGCACCTGATCTAGATAAATGACCAGCTAACCAAACATTCCTTATCTCATCCCTATTTTGTTTTGTCTCTGTTATTGTTTAACAAGATGCTTAAGCAGCCCACAGAGCCATGCTCCCGGTGACTATGGTTTGAATTATCAGCAGCGGGGCGGGGGAGGCTAGTCTTTACTCACACACTGACTGTGCTTGTAAACTCGCGCACGCATCAAATTTTAGGGGCATAGGCGAGTGAAATAATTGCAGTGTAGAGCCCTGGCTCTTATTATTGAGGCTTATTATTGTCAACGATGGATACTTGCTACGAAGTTGGGGTGCGCTGACTGCGCTCACCATGCAAACTTGGGTTGAGGAGGAGGATTGTCCTGGCAGCTGGAGTTGGCACCGTTGCTTCTCGAAGACAGTCGAATGCATTTTACCTTTAGCTGATGCACAACGTTGAGGTGCTTATTCATTGCAGTAGTGTACCCCCCCCCCCCTTACAAGAAATCATCTTCGAACATATATTACACGTCGCTTCGTCCTTATCTTTGTCTTTATTAAAATGTTGCCAAGCCTTTGACCGCTTAGGACGTTCAGCCATCGTAGCTAGCAACAAAATAAAGCAAAGTAGGGCATGAGCCAATTAAATTATTATTTTAGTTTAAAGGCGGTTGGCAGGCCATCCAATTGACTTTAGTAATTTTATTAGACAATCGATGTACGTTTGTGCACCAGTGATTTCATTTAAATGACATAACTTCTCTCTCGAGACATAAGTTACATTATATTAGCCTACCTAGTCTCGATAGCGGTATCGATAAGCTCGGACCTTATTGATCTTCGGGTTTTGAGAAATTTGAAACCGGGTCCTTACAGAACTGGGTATCGATCCCCATCCCTAATCAGAGGGGGATCCATGTCCTAAAAGGGAAACACACACAGATAAAGAAACAACACAATACTGGGGAACGTAACAACTTCATAGAATTCAGTTACATTGTCGTCATTATTTTGCACATAAATATAAGCATATGTAAACTATACATAAGTTGCTAGACATATAATTAATATTTGAAATTCATTTAACCCTGCCTTGAGGGGCAGGGAAAAATATGGCAGAATGTGCAGTGTTTCCCACAGATTAGAAAGCAATTTGTGGGGGGTCGGTCGGCCCATGTCTGACCGGGGAGGGGGGGGTGGTGGGGGGGTGGTCCATGTCAGACCGGGGGGGGGGGGTCAAAATAATTCCTTTGTTAATAATTTGTTACACAGAACTTTATTATATTAATCAAAAATAATTCACACCTTCACATGAGTCCTGAGACCTGCTTTCTTACCTGCCTGTTTCTACATATGTTTGTCCACCTCACCTGTTGCTTCAGCTGGCTCTCTCACAGCAGCATGTTGGATGCTGTCTTCCTCTCCTACTCTTTCTTCAATGCCTAACGAATCTCTCTTTCTCTCCCTGATCATGTCTTTCTGCTTGAGCAGCACTGGTCAAAGCCTGAAAATATTGTAAACAATTTCTGCATATATGCTTGTAGCAATAATCAATAATGTGAACATAGCATAATGACGCGCGAGCGACGATTCGCAACCAATGGGCCAGAGCCATATAAAAAGAGAGTTACAACACTCTTTGATCTCACCGACAAATGATCACTTGTTTCAAGTAGCTCGCAAAAAAAACTGCTGGCAACCTGTTTGAATGGTTTTCAACGGGACAGACAGTAGCAGCATCTCGATTTACTGACATTTTCGGTATATTAACACATATCAATTGGTTACTGGTGTGTTGTATTATGTACATGTCTGATACTTTATTAACATTTATGTATTACATTAACTTATAACACTAGGCAGCAATTGTGAAGCAGAGCTAGAAATGGCTATGCTAGCTACCATACTGTAGCTCACACCAGCTCAATTTAAGACAAGAAAGGAGTTTGGTAAATAGAACAGAATATACAAGGCAACCAATTTCATTCAATAAAACATTTTATCATGCAATATGTCCAGTGAGAGGGTCAAGTTTGTTTTTAGTGAGTGGACCTGAAATTCAGACAGCTAGCTGGACTATTGGGGACCCTTCAATCTGCAATTCATTATTGCTAGCTCTAATCAGATGTGCATTTAGAATTTAACAAGCTATATCTTACAATAAACTTTAAGTAAAGCTGGCTATATAGGCAAAAATTTGGGTGACCAGACATCCTCTTTTCGAGACCTAAAAAATGCATCCGGCAGGGATTCCAAAATTGTCCGGGATTTTGCCTCGTCGGATATTTGTGTTTCTCTGGGTCTTTCTACAAACTATTACGCCATTCATGTTCAGTGTGATGAAGCAAGTTAGCTGGTAAATTGATCAAATTACTGCATTATTTTAAAACTATTTTCAAAACGGCTAACTTTATTCGTTGAACGTTGCAAAATACAATGTTTGGGACTATAGGTCGCAAATGACACGCTTTACTTCTGCCTTCTTCGATTACAATATAAGTCTATGGAAGTGTCCCAACTCTCTTTTTATATGGCTCTGGGTCTACCTAGCTTTGACTACCAAGCCTTTTAATCCGTGGCGTGCTTACATAGTCTATAATGTCCCAGTATTTTGAGAAAATATTCTATAATTATATAACTATAACTATATACATGTTTCTTAAACTATTATCAGAGTGAAAGTTGCTAGTTGTCTAGCATTAACTGTTAAGTCAGTGGTGTTGTTAGACTTAAAACTGTACTGGGGCACAGGCCCCTATTCATATCCCTTCTTCCAAGCGCGTTGCGCACAATGCACTATTAGGCTATAGAAACTCCCCTCGCTTAACTCACTATATAACAGTTCAGGGACGCAAGTTTGATATCAGCTTTGGCAGGGACATCTATACTCTTATCTTCCGAATAAAAGTACCCCCCAGAATAAAAGTACCCCCCGGACAAATCCTCAAAATCGAATTAAAGTACCCCCCGGAATAAAAGTACCCCCCGGAAAATTGCCAAATCAGCACGCAAACTGTGTCCATATGCTATCAAAATGTGTTCCTACCAGTGTAAGTGCGCATCTTTTACTGTCACTTGCAATCAGGAATAGAAATGGACAGCAAATATACCATTGCTAGGAAAAAACGTCAACACGTCACACATAGGCCTATGGTAGTACTTTTCCTCAAAAACTTACAGTCAACATGACTGCAACATAACATGAAAACCACTGGAAATACATAGTTATTACAAAGTAAAAAAAAGAGGCTGTCTAGTTACAAACATACATGTACTAGTACTATCACTTTTCCTAAAACAGCTTACAGTCAACATGACAACCGCTACCAAATAAAGCATTGCTAGGAAAATACTTCAATGCCTGTAGCTTGGAAATACATAGTTACAAATCTGTCAAATAACCATGACTACAGGTATACCTTAACAAACTTATAGTAGACACGACTGCCGGTGCACCTCATATTCCGCATCTTGTGCGGCATGCAATCCTGAAAGACGCACTGGTAACCACGGAAATACCCTGGGATTTTTATTTGACGATGAGAGGCTCGTTGTCTATAGGTTGTGACTGTCATGCTGGTGTGCTGAATGGGAACCGTTATGTGAGTGTACAGTAGCTAGAGCTAACATCAGAGCCATAATGAGGCTCTGGCTAACATTTACTAGCTTGCACTGACAACCTTCAGTTGGTAGCTAACGTCGTTAGCTAATGTAAGCTACTTGCCAGTAGCTAGCTAGCTAAGGTAGCTAACGTTTTCACATCAAAGAGTTCAAATTTATCTTCCCTTCCGAAAAAAAATTCATGGAATTTTCTAAAATTATGTCGCGATTTTCCCCCCAAAAAATAAACGTACCGTCCAAAATAAGAATGTACGGGGTGGATTTTTCGGGTAAAAAAAATAAACGTACCGGTACGTTTATTCGGAAGATGAGAGTAGTTAATGCAAGCTTTTTGTTTTCGCTTAAACTGCTTTGATTTTACATGCGTTGATTGGGATATTGGGTTAATTTTTTTCGGGATTATCAGCCTTAATTAATGCACTGACTAATTGAAAAATTACTGAAAAATTGAGTTTTAACTAAATAGTTAAAACTCAAACTTTAGATTTTACTGGGACAGTGGGACACAGCAGATTTATACTGGGCACGTGCCCCTGTAAAAAGGGTCTAACGATGCCCCTGTGTTAAGTTATGTTTAATAAACGAATACAATTTAAAAAAACACTGCTCCTGAATTTCTTTGTTTGCTCCTAAATGTTTTCATTTAGGAGCACATGTACTCCTTGGTGAAAACATTAGCGTAGAGCCCTGCTTACAGCTGTGCGTCAACTCCGTACTTAAACTTGATCCCATCTGTCGCAATGTGGCAGCAGCCAGACATCTAGTGACTCACTTGGTGACTTTTACTCTATACCCATGCTTTTTAACCTCAAACGCCGCCACTTGGCCATATTGGAGAATGACAGCAATGTCACCAAGAGTATGAAGAAAAAGCTTGGAGGAGGAAATTGACAGACGATGGCAGCTCAATGACCGATTATTTGAGACGAGTCTATATGCAGGGTTCCTGCGGGGTCTTAAAAAGTCTACAATTCTGAACTTTAAATTTAAGGCCTTAAAACGTCTTAAAAACGGCCAGATTTTCATCCAAGGTCTTAAATTTCATTTAGTCAGGTCTAAAAAAGGTTTACCCTCGTTCATTTCCAGAACCGCTGGCCGCAGAAAGTTATGACAAAGTAGCAAAAAAGTATTGAGTCGCAGCCTACAAAGCGGAGCTCTACAAACGAAACCAGCAGAACGCTGCCCTCAGAACGTTGGTTCGGTGTGTTGTAGTTCTTTCTGGGGGATATTGGTGTTGGTATGTACACGGTGATAAAACTACAAATCCTGTTATAAATGCAATACCTGCCCGCGAAATACGTCTGCGCTTCCTCAGAGTTTGTTAAAGTTCGGCTACGTGTGGAAAATGGGAAAGTGTACTTTCAACGAGACATGGCTAGATCACAGCGATTTCCGCTGTTGATTACAAGCGGTACCCAGCTCCAGGTACAAGGCTCGCTGCAAACTTTGCCCCAAAAATATTCAAAAATTACTAATGTGATTGTTTTATCTGTAAATTAAATGTATGCTTTTTCAATGACTGAATTCATTGAAATAAAAGTTTTTTTCAGAATTTCTTTGATTTGAATATTTTTGGGGGTAATGCGTCGTTTAGGTCTTAAATTTCAATCTTTATGGTCTTAAAATGTCTTAAAAAGGTCTTAAATTTGACTTACTGAAACCTGCAAGAACCCTGTATATGTCCAAGCGGCTGTCGTAGACCCCCGCTTCAAGATGCTTCCGTTCCTTGATGATGGAAAACGTGACGAAGCCTATATCGATGTGTCCCAGCTGGCCGATCGTTTGAGTGCTGCCCAGCCAACGGTAGGAGAGCCTATTGAGAGAGCTGGAGAAATATGCACATCCACGAATGAAGATGAGGAACCCACACAAAAAAAAGAAGAAAAGTGATAAGGAGCGGGAGATTCAGATGCTCCTGTGTGTAGAAGAGGAAGATCAAAACGATCCAGGAGATAGCAAAGGCGAAATGAAGGACTATCTCCAAGACAGAACAAAAGTCTGTGCTGGACCATTAGGTTGGTGGGAAAAAAATGAGGATAGGTATCCAAAGTTGCTTAGGGCAGCAAAATACCTCCTCTGCATCCCGGCGACCTCAACGCCATCTGAACGGATCTTTTCTAAGGCCGGTTTTATAGTGAATAAAATAAGGAGCTGCCTTCTGCCGAACAATGTTGACAAACTAGTGTTTCTGGCTCATAACATGAAAAGACTGTAAAATGTAGGATACGTGAAAGCTTAATGCCAAGTGAAGGCCAATAGCTATATAGAGAGAACAAAGCAAGCTGCTAAATGTTTGTAATTGTGCAATAGATTTAGATTATTGCCTATAAGCTTTATTTAATTTAAGGTTCAAGAAAATATTTACAGTAGCCTATTGTTCATGGTTCAATGTTGATTAAGCAGCTCTTCCTTGTTAGCAATTCACAATTTAAAATGTTATTGTTCAATTAAGTAATGATGTCTTTGGTTTAAAAAATAAATAAAAGTTACAAACCATCGGATCATTATTTTACAGTGTGTAGCATATAAGCCTAGGTTTTTTATGTTTCGGGATGTGGTGAGTTGGAATGATCTAATACAAATAATTATCTTGTTACTAGTCAAATAGCTAGTTCTGTATATACGTGAGTATAATCAAAGACATGAAGCAAGATTGCAGGTGTATTCCCTAAATTGAAGTTTACAATTTGAATAATCTGCGTTAAAGATATCACATCCAAATCGAATGACTATCTTCTCCGGCCAAGGCAACAAAACCGTTCCCCACTCGTCTTCTACGTAAGTTTGCATGCTGCACTTTTTCAGGCAGTGATCAGCGCGCTCTGATAATTTCCATGTTAATCAAACAATATTTTACATTTGTAGTACATTGTAAGAGATACTAAATACTATCGGCATTCGGTAACAACAGGACTGGTGATACGAGTCTTATTATTAGTAATAATTTTATAGCGGCTGAATCTGCAATGTCCAGCCATTGAGTCAGATCAGGAAAATGTTTGTACATTTATGTTTGTCTAGTTGTTAATCTCCCTTCTTACGTATGTATTTATTTCATTATCTCCTAAAACAGTGAGGTAAAACATCACACAAAATGGTTTGATGAAAAACATTGTGACATTTATGAGATTTTATTTTATTTGTTTTCAAATTTCGATTAGTCGATTTTCAGAAGTGTTTAGTCGAGTCTTGGTCGACCAAAGAAAATCTTAGTCGGGGACAGCCCTACTGAAACATCTTGTTCACTCGGTTTGCCTCTTGGACCATGGGCTGAAGGAACAGTAAGTAAAGTTTGTTTACTGGATCTGAGTACATCTGAAAGACAATCTCCGCACTGTAGCTTCAGTCCTTGTCTTTTGCCAACTGGAAGTGCAATCTGAGCTCTTCGTACTGGTCGAGCACCCGTCTGAAAGTTGGAGGATTTTTAGTGGAGCTTCTCCAACGTTAATCATTTCATAGAGTTGCTTGTAGTTTTGCTGGCAGAGAGTACTGTGTAAAACCACGCATAAGTTTGTGAAATCTGATATTCTACACATCTAGGCAACACACGCATTGCATATGAGGAGCACAGCTGAATCGAGTGACACACACATTTCACAAACACACAGTTGTCAAATCAAGAGTTGAGTAGTGAGTGGTTGTCAAATTGTAATTCTCTAATCTCGATACATTTTTAACAACTGGCGCGAGACAATAAAGTGAAGATGGCAGCAAAGTAGTAGCCTGGCTCTGCCGTCCTACGTACTTCCGCTCAAATGTATTTGCTTCTGTACATAGGTCTGGCCATGAGGTCCGTAAGTCAGATTCTGCAGGTTGATTTTCTACCTGTCCAATAAGCGAACAGAGGGAGTGGCTGAAAACGATGACGTTGGTGTCGTGTGCTAGTTTGTGTTGTAGTTCTGTAATGGCGGCGGAGAAAGATGCGAGGAAAGCCATTCGGTCCATTGTGGCAACGCTGCCGACTATCCAACAGCTAAAGCCGGAGCAAGAACAAGTTTTGCTGAGTTTGTTGGTGGCCATGATGTTGTGGCCCTCCTCCCCACAGGGTTCGGGAAAAGTTTGATTTTCCAGCTACGGCAGCTAGCTCCGTTACAGTAGTGGTGAAGGAATTGGCTAAGGCGAACGCTAGCGATTGGTTATGGCAGATCAGAGTGGCTCTGGGCAGATCCAATAGTTTTAAACTTCAACAGAGTACCCGCCTACAAGGAAGTCAACGCTTGTCAATGGAGCGAGGCCAGACTCTCTGTACAAATGAAATGTACGAGAGTCTGGTTAGGACCAGGCTAGCAAAGTAGAGCTACAAGCTCAAACGGAAGCAATTTTTTTTATGGAACGAAGATGCACTGTGTCGTCTGTCGTATGTTCCCATCTAAAGCAGACAAAAGTGGATATTTTTACACAGGCACCGACAATTTTCGAAAACAATCCCTGACCAGCCATGCTAGCAGACAGCACCTGGTTTGCGTGACAGCTAAGCGCATGGTTGACAATCCATCTTCCAGGCCGTTGACCATGCTGGTCAGGAATTTAAATGTAGATGCCCATCGTGTTATTGCACGACTTATAACAACGGCATATCACGTAATTAAGACGGGCCAGCTGTTAGCCTCGTTCCCCCAGGCTATTGAACTGCAGCAGAAGAATGGTGTCGACTTGGGTACTTAGTATCATACTGATGAAATGCTATGGAAGCTTTTATATATTAGCATTGAGGGACCAGAGGTTTCAGTGTCAGCCAGACAGAGTTGTGCAGAGATGGCTGTCAGCAGGGAAGAGAGCACGTCATGTTTGAGGTTAAAAGTCAATTGTTTTGCTGACTATTGCCTTTTTATTTTTTATCACTAGAAATGTGATTTCATTTTAGTTCTTTTTATATCCAGGATGTGTATAATAAATGGTTAAACATGTTTTTTTTTAATCAATGGACTCTTTATTGATTTCTCATCTCATTGCAAACAAGACATGTATACCATTTAAATCCCACCACTTCCCACCGCCCATCCCCCCACCCCACCCCAAACAAACACACAAAGAAACAATACAGGAAAAAAAAAAAAATAAATACTGACCAAACTTTCTCTGTTGTGTTCAAAATCAGAAAAGCCACAGTGCTCAGTAAGGTAAACCATCAATTATAGAGGACTAGTCCTCAATTATGTCTGAAGTGCTGACACTGTCAAGAAAAGGACTCCAGATCTTATAGAATGTATTCACTGATCCTCTGAGACTAAATCTAATTTTCTCTAATGAGAGAAAATACAGTATATCTTTGACCCAGTGGGTGTGTTTGGGTGGGGCAGCTTCTTTCCACTTCAACAAGATGGAACAACGTGCCAACAGTGAAGCAAAGGCCAGCGTCTTACGTTTTGCTACAGGTAGTTGCAGTCCCTCCGGGGTAACCCCAAACAATGCCACAAGCGGGTCAGAGTCAATCTTGTGGTTTAGAATTCCAGAGATCTCAAATACTGCACGCCAGAAATCTTCTAGAGAGGGGCAGGACCAGTACATATGAATTAGGGAAGCATCTGCACTTTTACATTTAGCGCATTTGGGAGAAATATTTGGGTATATTTTAGAAAGTTTCACCTTAGACAGATGGACAGGATGCACAACCTTAAACTGTATCAGGGAGTGGCGTGCATCTGGACCAGGAGATTTTTGAGACTGCATAGAGAATATAGCTGCTATTACCTCTTGCTGTGTAATGGGTTGTTCAAGAAGTTCCTTATAGTCTGAAGATATAGCTGGGATTTTTAAACCGCAAAGGAAATCCTCCATTTCATTACTATTCACTGTAGAGTCAAATGTATACAAGCTACTGAAGAACTCTCAAAATTTAGAATTGATCACATTTGGGTCTTTTCTCCATCATCAAGTCGGAAAGCTCTAATAGTCTGTTTGGCTCTTGCCCCTCTTAATTGGCTGGCAAGAAGTGTGCCTGTCAGCTCCCCATGCTCATAAAAATCACTGAGTCCTCTGCAAAAGGTGAACTGTTTCTTGGGTGGGAAGTAGGTCAAATTCAGTTTTCACTTTTCAACGTTCCCTGTACAGCTCTGGCATCGGGCTGGTTGCATATTGCCTATCTATATATTTAATTGATTCATAAGGTGTGTTTGCTGATATTTACGATTTTTTTCTCTATTGGCTATAAAGGAAATTATCTGTCCTCTGAGAAAGGCCTTAAGGGCCTCCCAAACAGTTGCATTTGAAACTTCTGGGGATATATTGATGCTTAGAAAAGAGCTGATCTGTTCAGAAATGAATTCAACAAAATCATCATTCCCTAGGAGGGTTGAGTTTAACCGCCAGTTCCTCCTTGGTTTGGCTACACAGGGAAATGATAGATCTAAGGCCAGAGGGGCATGATCAAAAATTACAATACTCTGGTATGCACAAAAGCGAACCTTTGACATAACATTCTCAATAAGGAAATAATCAATCTTTGAGTATGAGTGATGAACATGTGAAAAAAAGGAGTATTCTCTCTCTGTGGGGTGTAAAAAACGCCATGGATCACCTATGCTGTACTCTGAAAGGAAGTCACGAATATAGGAAGCAGACCTACTCACCACGCAGGGTCTAGTAGAAGAGCGATCCAAGACTGGATCCAAGCAACAGTTAAAGTCTCCTCCAATTATAAGAGGGTGGGAGTTCAGACCAGGAAGCATGCCCAGGACTAGGGTTGCAAAATTCCGGGAATATTCAAAGTTGGAAACTTTCCACGGGAATTAACGGGAATATACAGGAATTAACGGGAATTAACAGGAATAAACTGGACATTTTGGGGTAATTTAACTGTATTTACCTTGTCATAAGCAAACATGCATGCAAACATTTATAATACAACTTTTGTGTGGACATACATACATCCTACTCTCACTGCTGTAAAAAGTTAGTCTACTGTAGACAAATAAACTTGGTAATAAAATGAACATGGCTTCAGTTTACCAAGTAATCAATATGCTAGGTAATGACAAACAGTGTTGGGAAAGTTCACTTTCTACATGAACTAGTTCAGTTCATAGTTCACACATTTTTTAATGAACTAGTTCAGTTCATAGTTCAAAATTCAACATTTTTAACTAAGTTAACAGCTCCAAAAATATCTTTCAATATGTTGGGAGCTATAATTGAAGTCTCTGTCTGCAATACCGCTCTTGGCCTCTACGCAATTCGGCGCTCTCACACTTGCCAGGCATATGGCTGAAACGTTCAGATGCAACACTGATGACAAAGACGTTCAAAAACAACAGAACGTTTTACGTTTAGGTTTGTTTCTGGCAGACAATGTTCCCAACCAGCTGCATTCAGGGTCCAGCTGAGCTAGACGTGCATAGTCTTGTTCTCAACTACATTTAAGTTCCCTGTTATATGCTTTTGCAAAATAACTTAAGCCAAAATTCCCGTGGAAAATTTCAGAAACTTTCCGGAAATTTACCGGAAACTATCCGCCCCTTTGCAACCCTACCCAGGACATGTTGAAAAAACTTTATATCATCTATATTTGTGGCATAGATGTTAGCAAAAGTAACAAAGATGTCAAGTAGTTTACCAGAGACAATTATGAACCTGACATTTTTGTCTGCTATAACTTGGCTTGGGACAAACGACACAGCCTTATCAATCAGAATAGCCACCCCTCTTGCCTTTGCCGGAAAAGATGAATGGAAAAGCTGTCCCACCCAACTTTTGTGGATGCGAGAATGGTCACTATGTCGTAGGTGAGTCTCCTGTAAGAAAGCCACACTGGTCTTTAACTGTCTCAAATGAGAAAGGACCCTGTTTCTCTTTACTGGATGGTTTAAACCCTTTACATTCCCACTTACAAATCTAAGGTTGCAGCTCATCAGGGACATAAGAGCAGGGGTGAGCGTATTGTACCCACCAGCCGCCTAATGCTTTGCAACCATTTATCTCAAACAAAGTGGCTAGAAATCATGTGTAACATATTTAAAGTAAGATCAGTAAAGTTAAGGTCAGAAAAAAAATTCCCTCCCTTCTCCAAAAAAGTATCCCACCCCCCCATAGCACCCGTATTCTCTCCCTGTAACCCTCCCAGAATCCAAATAAACACCCCTAAAGCTGCTGATGTAAATAGCAGCAAGCTATCAAAGACATTCTTTTGTCCACCTACATTTACATTTATGCATTTAGCAGACGCTTTTATCCAAAGCGACTTCCAAGAGAGAGCATTACAAAAGAGCATAGGTCACTGATCATAACAACGAGATAGCCCCAAACATTGCAAGCAGCCAAAACATGAAGTATACATTGTGAAAAACCAAATAAGTGCCAAGGGGAAGAACCATAAGAGCATGCAGTTAAACAAGTTACAATTAAGCAACATGAAACTCAAAAAAGTGCAAGAGTGTACCTGTAAAGAAGAAGACAAAAACAACAGTCAACAGTAAAATATTTCACAGCGAGTACAAGAATTTTAAACCGTCACAACTAACCAACAGGAGCAACAAGTCTCTCAATACGAGTCATTGTGATCCTGGAGGAAATTAACATCAGGTCCAGCCAAGTATTCCTAAGTGCCGTTGTACTCCCGGAACAAGTGTGTCTTGAGCCTTTTCTTGAAGGTGGGGAGACAGTCAGTGTCCCTGATGGAGGTGGGGAGTTGATTCCACCATTGGGGGGCCAGACAGGAGAAGAGCTTGTGTTAGGGACCGGGCGCTCTTGAGCGGTGGGACCACCAGACGGTTGTCAGAAGAAGACCGTAGGTGGCGGGTGGGGGTGTAAGGCTGCAGGAGAGACTTGATGTAGTCGGGTGCAGTCCTGTTCACCGCTCGGAAGGTCAGTACCAGAGTCTTGAATCTGATACGGGCCGTGATGGTAAGCCAGTGGAGGGAGATGGGTAGATTGAAGACCAGACGGGCTGCCGCATTCTGAATCCTCTGGAGAGGGCGGGTTGCGCATGCTGGGAGACCGGCGAGCAGCGAGTTGCAGTAGTCCAGCTTTGAGAGGACAAGTGCTTGGACTAGCAGCTGGGTGGAATGCTCAGACAGGTATCACCTAAACTACCCCACCTAAACTCATTCCGATTGTTACCACTACAAGCCAATTCCCCACACAAAGAAAATTCAACCTTTCAAAACATTACGTATATCCCTGAATTCTCCGTAATCAAGAGTGGAAAATAAAATAGCGATTTTTAATAATAATAAAAAAGTAAAATAAAATAAAAAGGCCAGGAAAAACTCACAATGTGCGAAGCTAACTAAACTTCATCAGTAATGTGCATAGAAGGCGATTTGCTTTAAAACTAAAACAAGGGTGGAACAATTCCCTGTGAAAGCGTTTACCTTAGTAAAAGAAAACATTGCATTTTATATGCATAACCGACCATAGTATGCAGAGCTACCCAGGGCTATGCAAGAATCCTGAGTAGGTTATCAAACTTTCTGGGTCACTAACTGTTAAGATAATTTCTCAAGTAATGCACAGAGTCGTCGGATTCAAAGAAAGTACAATAGTTTAATGCTTGCCAGCAAGGAGACAAAGTCTGATCGCAATACAAAGTTTGTCTGCTAGCATGTTGTGCTAGCTACCTATTTAAACAGACCCGCTCTTGACAGTCATTGGTTAAAACAAAGGCATGCAAATGTCCCATGGCTCTTCTTCATTGGCTCCCTTGCATAGACCTGGCGCGCGTGTGCATGCGTGTTTACGTGTGTGTGTGTTTACGACATCAACCCTGATTGAAACACAACAACAGGATCTCCTGATGTCGTAAAAGCTCCTTCACCTAAGTGTCACACAAATGGTCAACAGACTTTGTGTCTCCACCTTAGACCTTGTCACACAGTATCTCCTTAGAACAACCAAAACCCCCAACATCTTCTTGTCTTAACAGATGCTCACCCTTCCCCCAGGGTGATAAGAAAGCATAGAGTTTAGTTTGGGGGGCTCTGTTATCTGCTGACAAGGAATGCTAAGCATCTGTATTGTTCAGTATAAAACATCACATTGTTAATTTCTCAGACACTAACCATCATTGTAAAAGAAACATTAAACAATCTAAATACTATTGGTTACCCACATTTTCCAACGTCATAGAAACACCCACAGCAACAAAAAGTTAGGCATTGAGGTGCCAGAAGTATTCTCCGTTTTAACACAATTTAAATTGTAATGCAGGTTGTAGTATCATTGCCAAAGAGAAGAGTAAACGTCATCATCAATATGAACATATTAATATTGGGCCAATACTATTGGAATACGGACTATACACCCCATTAATGCAAACAAAAAAATTACGGCAAATGCAGTAGCTGTTTCTACCAAGCTATGTCAACCCATGGCTAAAGACTTGGCTTATATTAGCTGGCTAGTTTGTGCTAAAGTTTGGCTAAAGGCTACATTTGCACACAAACTGCTCAAAGGAAAATTAAGTCAGTAAGCACTTGGAACTGAAATCACATTGAATTGAACTAAATCCGCATATAACTAATGTGTCACAAGCAGTGCTTAATTTGTAAAGTGGGAGGTCCCGGAACGTAGAGGGGGGGTGGATCCGGCAACTCAAAATGTGGTTGGAGGTAACGGAACTCCCCAAAAATTGCCCTGCGCAGGCATGCAAACAGGTCAGCGGTAAGGTGAGAACGATGAGGCGAATCCCCAACCCTCTATAGGGCAGGGGTTCCCAAACATTTCAACCCACGACCCCTAAAATAATGGTTCCAGTGACTCACGACCCCCGCATGCTAATGCATGCACATTCTGTGTCTGATGTGATGCTAGTTCGGGAGTTCGATAGTCAATGCGAGCGAGACAAATTTTTGGGCCTTTATTTGAACGCAAAATCGTTTTTGAGCTTTGTGTAAAATAAACATAGCCGTTGTTCAATTGGTAAAACCTTGTCTAGTGAAGGTGATGTATTTGTTCTCCATTTTTCAGCCCCACCCTTCAGTTTCTTAGCCTGGTTTTCCATCGTTATTCTTCTCCCGGTGCTCCCGATGGCCAGTCCACTACGTCGGGGCTGTGCCGCGGTGGTGGATTTTCAAGTCATATTATTTTAAATTCTCGTGCTGTCAGGGGGTGCTGTAGCACTCTCAGCCCCCCTAGTTCCCGCGGCCAAGGTATTCCCTCTCCACTGAAATCCAAAACTCAGCCAGTGTCTTGGCTGAGAACGCTGCCTTTAACGTTCGGTCGCTTGACAGTTCAACTAATGCGTCCTCCTTGTCTGGTGTCAGATGGTTTGCCGTACTTACAGTGAATGGAAAATCAAAAGGCTGATGGCTTTTTTATTTGCATGCATTAATTGAACTACAATTTTTAACTTGTTAAAATGTTGGCTAAAATATGCTATTTCTAATTGTTTAAAAATGTTCCTTGATTTCTGGAAATCATCTCGCGACCCCCACTTTGGGAACCACTGCTCTAGGGGGGTCCGGGAGCATGCTCCCCCGGAGGGAAATTTCTCAAATTTTAAAGTTAAACGCATCAATCTAGTGTACTTTGAGAGCAAAATTAAGAGGCTAGATCAATGTATAAAATGGTGTGTTGGCCAAGGCCACGACACTCAATGTTTACAGTAAATAGGGCAATGTTTATTTTAATTTCAGAACGTGCACTGCATGGGTGATAAATGTAAAATAATAATAACTAGAGAGGGTACAAGTTCTGGGGAAATTGTAGGGTGTGCGTGCTTGCGTCGGTTGTAAGTTTTTCCCTTCTAGTGATATTTTCAAGCATTTAGCCTACTCATATTGCATATTTCATTAAGAACACCCTTTGAAACAGCTGCAAACCCCCTTTGAAACAAGCTACTGTAACAACGTTGTCACTGGCAGTATGGAATCGCGATTCAAACAGTACCGTCTGCTAACTGAAAATATGCCCCCCAAAACGTAAATAAGTTTGACATTAATGTAGGGGGAAATGGCTAATTCAAAATAAGTTTGCTAGAGGCAAGCTAGCTGCTGTTGCTCCACATTTCACTGATTGTTTGAAAGCGCCGGAAATGAGAACGTTTCTTTTGACATAAAGTTTAGCTGTGGCATTGAAGACAGTACTACACACTGCCAGTGGGTGAGCCGAGTCTGACTGAGGCTAACGTCAAAACAAGCCGTGGTGTCACTCAAATTCCAAGTTTTACACAAATCACAAAAATATGCTGACGCGCTGGCTGTCTTCGCAATCGCCATATCTTTATAACACTGCCCTCCTTCTGATTTTTGATGTAGAATTGACCCTGGTACGAAATTAAGAAAATACTCATCAAAGATCGACAACAGCTGACGCATTCGTCAACGGAGGCTGACGGGGCTCTCACGTAGCAAACCAATCAAAGTTTTTACAGCAACATACATTAAAATCTCACCTTCTGGCTGTCTTCACAATAGTCATATTGTCATAACATTGCCATCCTTCTGTTTTGTGGTGTAGAATTGACCGAACTATAAAAATACGAAAATACTAAACTACTATGACGCTTGCATGGCTGCCGCCTAGGCAGTCTCACGGGCGACCCGCACTCGCTCAAATTACAAAGACTTTCACAACCTAAATAAAAAATCCGAGATGGCAGTTCCACTCGAAATTGCTTTCTCAACAAAACCCAATGGTTGGTAATTTTGGGGGTTGGCATTTTTCACTCATAATCCAAGCTCCAATTTGCGTGCTAGAACGTCTCTATCACGTTGTATCCATGCGTCGTTGCTAACGTGTGCTGACGTAGTGACGTAGGCTAGCACTGCTACCCTTCGTTGACAGAAGACACTTTTCGCCACAAAAACTTAAGCTCAGCCTAAACCGTGCAACGGAACGTAAATCCCAATAGAAGCAACGCAATCGAGACCAAGTCGAAACTTTTGACACCTAGGTTGTCTATGTAGGCCAAATATTGACTGAGTTTTAGGGGTGGGAAAATAATAAAAAGAAGAAGAAGAAGATATATGTGAGAGAACAAAGGTTGTGCCCTTGCCGAAGGCAAAGCACACCCAATAATACACTGCAACAATCGTTTTTACAAGCAGCAATTATCCAAACGAAACGAGGCTAACAGCTAGCCTACTCAACCAGAACAAGCGCAAGTGTCACTTGTAGTGCCTCCCCCTCTGTCTTACCCTGAAGATTCACCTCAAAACGCATCGAAAATGCAAACACAAGATTTTTGTGGAACTTCAATGGGGAATAAAGACTAACAAGACAGATAACAACATTGAACACTACACAGTAATTCATTTTTTTCATTTAGGCGAATAACTTTTCTTAGTGACACAGGAGGTGCCGGATCCAATAAAATAGGTTCCGGATCCAACGTCGGCGTGTTCCGGATCCAACGTCGGCGTGTTCCGGATCCAACGTCGGCGTGTTCCGGATCCAACGTCGGCGTGTTCCGGCTCAAATTAAGCCCTGGTCACAAGCATTATAGATACCCTTCTTTAAAAGGTAGCTAGCACGAGAGTCACTTTAGCAATCTAGGAGGGAGGCTGACGCGCCAAACACTGCCTAGCCTCCTCCACCGATTTTAACCATTGCTTCTCACCATTAGGCAACACAATGCGGAGACGTGATGAATATAGGAGTGATGGTTTAAGTCCTTGGTTGTAAAGATCAGACATGACCTGTCGATAATCCGCTCGTTGGTTTACCACATCAGCCGGATAGTCCTCATAGATACGGATCTACTGGCCACGATATTCAAGTGTCCCTCGTTTGCAGGACACTTGAATATTGCTTCGGATAATTAGCTCCTTAACCTGATACTTGTGAAGGCGAATGATCACCGGACGCGGTCTTCCTCCCTTCTTGGGCTTGGGTAGCCTGGCTGCCAGCCCAACTTATCCCCGCCCACAAAATTATTTGGTCGGGAAGATGGGTCTGGGGAGTCTCCTTTGGGGAACAACTATTGTCTGAACAAAAGCTGTTCGGACCAATGAAATTGTCAGGGCGGGCTTTATACAATGATGGACAGATGATCAACAGTAACGTAATCAACCACGTCACCAAAGAGCGCTTTGGTTGAATTTGTTTTCAACAAACATGGCTACCGCTGGAGAGCTGGGATGTTATGATTCTGCCATCGAGTCTGTTTTAGAAGACATCGACAGCGCATTAGTTTTGAAAGAGGAACAGAGAAACGCAATCAAGGCATTTGTCGATGGAAAATATGTTTTTGCCGTCCTTCCTAGGGGGTTTGGTAAAAGTTAACACACTACGTTGCTCTGATTGGTTGTAGGTCTATCCAATTGAGCGAAGAGGCATTTGTTTTCCGGGTTCGGTTGAAACACGCCCCATAGTCACAGCCCAATGGAGAGTTCTCAGACTCATATTCTGACAAGAATTATGAGTATGACATCGTCAGGCTAGGGCTTGGGTGCCAGACTGCGATGAGCCCTGTCGATTTCCGGAGGTGTTGGCAGCACCTGCTGCCCGAAGATCTCGCAGAGAAAGGATGGAAAGAATTCCGATGGCCAAGTCCCCTCGACCAACTCCTCCAAGCCCACCACGCGGATGTTCTGTCTCCGGCTGCGCCCCTCCAGATCGCAGACCTTAAAAATGAAAAAGTGTAAAATGGGATATAAAACAACAAAAATATTAACTCATAGGTAGGTTTTAGTCAAAAAGTGTTAACGGTTTCGTGGGAGGCTACCGTCCTTGCGACTACTCCATAAACCCGCCAACCGGAAGTCATGGTTAAACATGTTAACAGAATAACACAACTTAGCAGTCTTTGGTTTTGTTGTAACAATGATAAATTACAACTTTTGCAGGGGGGGCCAGTAAAAATGGTCTTGGGGCCAGTAAGTTTCAAACCCACTGGCCCGGTGGGGCCAGTGCCAAACATGTTTAATGTTGAGCCCTGACTTCTTCCCCTATATCCTTTAGAAGCTGGTGCTGCATGTCTGGGCCGATTACGTGTTGTATGAGTGCAGAGCATTTTGTCCTGTGCAGTTTGATGTCCTTCTGTGCAATTTCACCAACAAGCTCTCCCAGGTGATCCACGGTCAAAATGCTTGAATGGCAAGCAATGTGCGCTGCCATTTTAAGCTCGGCTAACTTGAGAGTGGTCAATTCTCACTGTGGTTATGCCACTGTCAAACAATGTATGCACTTGACAACTGGAGAACGGAGCAGCATTTCGAATGTGTTTCTCCGTTTTGCTGTGGTTTTGGAGATCACTGTGGTATGCGCGAATCTCGCTTCTGCAGTACCGACAAAAAGCTTTGGTATCATCCCCAGCCACACCATCCATTAATTCAGTTTTCACTTTCCCATTCTTTTGTATATTTCTTCCCATATTTTGCCCACTTACCGGGTGTCATGTTTCTCCCCGGGGTTGCTAGCTAGCTAGCTACACTAACTACCAGAGTTGGGATCGAGCGGTGGGAGACTGACAGTATGTGGGTGGTCCCATGTCCATGTGTGTACGTGCTGATCTGGAGTCAGTTTGGTAGGATTTTGGTATAAATAAATTATTTCATTTAAAATGTAGATTTTTATTTAAAGATATTCATGTAATTTGCATGCACCCGAACCAGCGGACAAAAAATTCAACCCGCGGCAACACTTCAAAAGTAGCCCAATTCCGCGGGAAAACCGTGGACCTGGCAACACTGGTGTGTGTGTGAGAGAGAGAGAGACGCGTGAGTGACAGAGAGACGGAGGGAGAGCAGGGAAAGGAAATGCAACTGAACGAATACGCTTTGTGTTTTACCTTTTACTACCGAGTGGGAGACAAGAGATGGGGAGAAAATACAAAATGAAACACAAAGCCTGTAAGACGAAGGGGACATAAGTTGCTATCAGGATGTGAAGTTGATTTCAGGAAATATGCCAAAAAGTGATTCTACCCATATTGTACTCAATATTCATCAGACTTGTGTAGTTTCTTTTAAGTCCACCCTTATGAACTGTGTTCCTTTTTTGCATTTCAATGTACTTCTTGTCTGTTTCTAGGTGAAAAGGGAACTGGAAAAAACACTGGGAAAAAGCTGTGCTTCAAAGGCTCCACATTTCACAGAGTTGTGAAGAACTTCATGATTCAAGGAGGAGACTTCACTGAAGGTTAATCATTAACCTTACACTTACTCATGAATAAATAAACATATTAAAGGCTTTAGCCTATCCAGATCAGTTATGAGTATAGCAATATGTATAATTGGCTAGCGGCAGGAAACTAGCTAGCCACATTCAGAAACCTCAGGACATCACACGACACGTCACACAATGCGTGCGTTCATAACAAGGCCTGTACAATCAATACCAGCTGTGAGTTAGTGGAGACTGACTCTTAAGTCTTAAGTAATTTTGCTACTTCCATTGCTAGTTACGGCTGACAAAAGAAAAATACAGCCCAGGGTGGTGTTTTTACAGAAAACATAGCTGGCTACATCTGTGGTGTCGCCCTGCTTGCTGCCTACATCTGCGGTGTCTCCCTGTTTGTTTAGCAGATATGTCAGTTTTTTTTGTTAGTTAGCTAGCTTCCGGGAGGTACTGTACCTGGTTACTGTAGCTGTACAATTGACTTGAAATGTGGTACAGATGTGCAAGATACATGTCTTTCTATTTGATATTTAACAATAGGATAAATAAATAAAATACAAATTGGCAGAATAATTAACTAAATTAATTAACAAAATATAGCCGCAAGCAGCAATGGGGTGGCCAAGCAGGTCAGATGACCCAGAAGAAACTTTCGACATCCTCAGAAGAGGGTTCCGAGTACACGCAGCAAGTTTGGCGTGAATCCATCAAAGATTTGCTGAGATACGACACAACTTTGTTTGGCGGCTTTGCTGCCGATTTAGATTTAGAACAGTTTCTAAAATCATTTTGATAGTTTGTGTGAGGATTGCATTGACTATATACAGCTTTACTACAGGTAGCTAGCAACTGCGGTGTAACTGGCTTCCTTTGCAGTGGCTTACAGTCTCGCTAAACAGAGAATCAGAGACATGACAAGCTTGTCGGCTTTGGCTGGATTCGAACCTCTGACGTTGCTGTTGCCAGGACACCAACTTATCCTAGTTAGCTATTCTCAGTTCTGGAAATCAGAGTTCAGTTACTGGGTAAAATATAAGCAGTTTTTCCCGTGGCAAGCGGTTGTCAGATTTGGGCCAAGTTTAAACAGCTGTAATTCAGTCCTGTTTTGACATGTCAAGGTGATTGTGGTCTGAAGATGATCTGTGCCAAATTTGGTGAATATTTGATATTCACCAAAAACGTTTTATTCATTCATTCAAAATTTAGTCCTATTTTGACATGTCAAGGTGATTGTGGTCTGAAGATAATCTGTGCCAAATTTGGTGAATATTTGATATTCACCAAAAACGTTTTATTCTTTCATTCAAAATGGCGGCCGCATCAAATCAGCTGGTATCATCAAAGTAATGTGTGTAAACACACCTTCAACTTTGACCCATTGGTGGCGCTAGATGGTTGGAATGGGAGACATGAAACTTGGTGAAATTGATGAGACTCCCATGACAGAAGAAGATGTATAATAATAATAAATATAGCTGCAAGCAGCAATGGCGGATTCCTCCAAAACATTGCAAACCATTGAAAAATGTATATTCTTCACAAATTGTCACTGTATAGAAAAATCCATGCTGCAGACTTACCAATGGGATATCAAATCTGACCAAATCCAAATATAGCTGCAAGCAGCAATGAGGTGGCCAAGCAGTCAAATGACCCAGAAAACATTTCAGACATCCTCAGAAGAGGGTAACAAGTACACGCAGCAAGTTTGGTGTGAATCCATCAAAGATTTTCTGAGATACAACCCAACTTCCATTTTGCTGGCTTAACGGCACATTTTGATTGCCTGTACCGGGCAAACGGTTTCGAAAATCCAAAAACCATGTGATAGATTTTGTGAGGCTTGGTCTGACGATAATCTCTGCCAAATTTGATGAATTTTGGACAACGTGTAGGAGTAGAGAAAAAAACTTTTTTTAATTAATTCAAAATGGTGGCACAAATTATGAGTCACACACGGGATGTCCCAAGATATCATGAGAAAAGGAATCACTTAATAAAGGCAAACAAATCAATAGTTATTGGCCAAAACACATTTTTGCTTCCTGCGGCCACACCCAATGATCACATGACACCAATTCAGGGACCTATGCTCTTTTGTAAAGCTCTCTCTTGGAAGTCGCTTTGGATAAAAGCGTCTGCTAAATGCATTAATGTAATGTAATGACTAAATATCCAATGCTGTATATACTGTATATACAATACGTATATATGTATATATGCGTATATACAATACGTCGTATCTATGCATCGTTGCTCACGTGTGATGATGTTGTGACGTAGGCTTGCACTGAGTGCGACAAAAGACACTTTGCCACAAAAACATAATTCAAGCCTAAACCGTTCAACGGAACGTAAATAAAAGTACAAGCAACGCAATCGCAAACAACACAAACCTTTTGACGTTGGCGTTGTCAATGTAGTGCAAATATTGAGGGATCCTTAGGGGTGGGAAAATTATAAAAACTAGAGAGGGTACAATTTCTGGGGAAATTGTAGGGTGTGCTTGCTTGCGTCGGTTGCACAGGGGTCCGTTTTTTAATGACATTTTTACAACTGATATTTCTGTATATTTTATATAAAAATGTATAGGGCCTACTTATTATTTATAAAGATTACATAGATTTAAAAGCATCTTTTTTTTGCTGCTCATTTACAACTAAAAATACAAGTGAAGTGTAGAATGAAATATGATGTCTTCTCGTTTCCCCTGCAAGAGGCAGCCTCATAGCTGAATCAAAACGAATAAATTTGGCAGACCGGTGTGAAAATGTACCTAATCTCTAAGTTTTCCCTTCTCGTGATATTTTCAGGCATTTAGCCTACTCATATTGCATTCATTCAATAATAAAGAACCCCTTTTGAAGATTAGTCGATTCCCGGCTGTGTCAAATGATGTTGTGTCCTTCGGCAAGGCACTTCGCCCTACTTGCCTCGGGGGGAATGTCCCTGTACTTACTGTAAGTCGCTCTGGATAAGAGCGTCTGCTAAATGTAAATGAAAATGAATGATTATTCTACGACGTTACCGGCAGTAGAAGATGGAATCGCGATTCAAACAGTACCATCTGCTAACTGAAAATATGCCCCCAAAAACGTAAATAAGCTTGACATTTATTTAGTGGAAAATCGCTCATTCATAAAAAGCTCACTGGTAGCGATCATTGTCAGTAACAACGCAAAATGCGATATAGCCCTGTGTGGAGAAGCTGCCCCGGTAAATTCTACTACTACAGTACAATAGACTACTGCTGTGTTCGTCTTGGTAGCGATTGCGTTGGTTGAATTCGATGTAACGTTCCATTGTACGGTTTAGGCTGAAATGTATTATTTTCATGAACAGATTGACAAAGTTTAGGCTGTGGCAATGAAGTTCAGGTTAGTAGTCAGATAGATTCACCTATTGAAAGACTTTTGATTTAAGTAAGGAGGGTGCCGAACATGTTCTGTCTCCGTTTGACCAAAACAGCTGTGTAGATGTTTTTGTAGTGTGTCTCGCGTAGGCTACAGTGTTGCGGTGAGCAACACTGGTTTGAAACCACAGGTAATGATAATTTCACCAACAAATCGTTTACTTGTAATGTAATGTCATAATAAATCCTACAACGAAAATGTATTTGTGAGGAATGTTTATTTTAACGATTGAAAACAGATGCATCATAGACCACTGTAGTATGTGTTTCCCGGGAAACAGAGGCTAATGTCATGCTAATGCTTCAGTGAAATAGTAAACTACCGTGTCCTTTATGCAGGTAGGACTTAAATATAATTCTAAAAACTATGCACATATTGGATTTTAACGTTACTGAGAAGACCAGAGAGGACTGCCTTAGCAGGCTTGTGTGTTGCAGTTTTGACACAGTACGGCCATGAGCAAGACTACAAGCAAAGTTGACCAATAGTTGTTAAGACAAGTGATGGGAAGTCTTACCTTTTACACTGACTCAAGCTGTTTTGATTTGTTCACTGAAAAAGTGTGATTCTTACACATTTTGTTGGAACATTTACATTTAGTCATTTAGCAGACGCTCTTATCCAAAGCAACTTACAGTAAGTACAGGGACATTTCCCTGAGGCAAGTAGGGTGAAGTGCCTTGCCCAAGGACACAACATCATTTTGCACAGCCGGAATCGAACTGGGAACCTTCAGATTACTAGCCCGCTTTCCTAACCGCTCAGCCACCTGACTCCTTTACAGTTGAAATATAGGAATGAGATATTTTGTATTGTCTTCCGTTAAAACAGATTTGAGATTGTTAGATATGAATTAGTGACTGGGAGAGTTAATTACTACTTTGTAAATCTGCATTCTATAGGAAACGGAAGAGGGGGAGAGTCTATATACGGTGGCTACTTTGAGGGTAAGGTATATAATATTTTATATGTAATTGAAACATGCTTCTTTTCACTTCTACCCTTGATAGCTTTTCATGAGTAAACATGTGCATGCATTAAGCATATTGGTATGCATGAGTTTGTCAGAAAATATAACTGTTGTTACTGTCATTTTTCACCATGTAATGTAGACCTTTCAAAGCAGTGGGCTTTTTGAATCAGCATGGAGGTTGGCATTTTATTAAAGCTCCAATCTTCTTGCCTAAAATGTTCAACATATTCTTTTATTTATAGAGTGTGGTCTTTTGCAAAAAGTGAAGGTAAGATATGTACACAGCTCAGTAACACAATGTCAACAAAATACCTGTGACCTTAGTTAGTTAAAATCCTCTCAAAGGGATTCCTGTGACCAGTGTGTTATAAATCCAGGAGTTGAGTTCTGTCTTTTTATTTCTCTTATCGCATTATGTATAGACACTCACATTGCTTGGATTTCGGAATTATGGTATTCATTAGAATTTTGTGTGTAGGATTTTAAAACATGGTTGGTTAGCTGAGAGAGTCGTTACTGTATGAGCACAATGTTATTTAAGAAATGGAAAGACACACTATGGATTCTCTTCATTAGTTTAATTGTTTAGGCTTATTACTCTTTACTTACTCTGGCACTTATTACAGATTTAGTTTCACGTTTTAGAAAAGTATGTCACTTAGTTTAATATAATTACCTGTACAATGTTAGCATGAGGTTGCTTAGCACACGCTAAGAACCAAGTGCACTTGGCCAGATTGAAATAATGGGACATTGTTGGTCCTCTCTCCTTCACCCATCCCTTCCACTATCTTTCGCTAGAAGACGAAGCTCACAATCTTTCCTCTTCTGTCTCTGCTCCCAACAGATGAGAACTTCATTCTTAAACATGACAGAGCCTTCCTACTGTCGATGGCCAACCGGGGAAAGGATACTAATGGTTCTCAATTCTTCATGTAAGTAGTGTTCTACAAGGTGACTCACAATCTAAGTTCTTTGTTTTCTATTCCTTAAAAGCATCCTAAATGTATCTTGTAACTGCCACTTGGATTGGCTGCAATGTATTTTGAAAGGCCACTGAGAAATAATTGAGAAACAGGGCTAAAGTAATTTTTATTTGAATGTATTAAGATTTGATAAGTTGTAGTATGCTGTGTTTCTTAACACAAATAACGCAGAGCCATTTTTCCTACTTATAGCGCCGTTAGGGGTCAAATTGCCCAGTTTTGACAAAGAATGCAAATAATTGTTTGGTTTGTTAACAGGGCCGAATGCAACCTGCTTTGACTGGGGGTGCAGTGAACATTTCTGGGGGGTATCATGATTACGGAAAGGGATCGTATAATTTTTTATATTGCTACCATTTTTGAGAATGCTTATCATTACATTACATTTACATTACATTTACATTACATTTATGCATTTAGCAGACGCTTTTATCCAAAGCGAGAGCTTTACAAAAGAGCATAGGTCACTGATCATAACAACGAGATAGCCCCAAACATTGCGAGCAGCCAAAACATGAAGCATACATTGTGAAAAAACAAATAAGTGCCAAAGGGAAGAACCATAAGAGCATGCAGTTAAACAAGTTACAATTAAACAACATGAAACTCAAAAAGTGCAAGAGTGTACCTGTAGAAAAGAAGACAAAACAACAATCAACAGTAAAATATTTCACAGCGAGTACAATAATTTGAGTTGGTTAGTCACAACTAACCAACAAGAGCAACAAGTCTCTCAATACGAGTCATTGTGATACTGGAGGAAACTAACTTCAGGTCCAGCCAAGCATTCCTAAGTGCCGTTGTACTCTCGTGCGTCTTGAGCCTTTTCTTGAAGGTGGGGAGACAGTCAGTGTCCCTGATGGAGGTGGGGAGTTGATTCCACCGTTGGGGGGCCAGACAGGAGAAGAGCTTGTATTGGGACCGGGCGCTCTTGAGCGGTGGGACCACCAGACGGTTGTCAGAAAACCGTAGGTGGCGGGTGGGGGTGTAAGGCTGCAGGAGAGACTTGATGTAGTCGGGTGCAGTCCCGTTCACTGCTCGGAAGGTCAGTACCAGAGTCTTGAATCTGATACGGGCCGTGATGGGAAGCCAGTGGAGGGAGATGAGGAGCGGGGTAACATGGGAGCGTCTGGGTAGATTGAAGACCAGACGGGCTGCCGCGTTCTGAATCCTCTGGAGAGGGCGGGTTGCGCATGCTGGGAGACCGGCAAGCAGCGAGTTGCAGTAGTCCAGCTTTGAGAGGACAAGTGCTTGGACTAGCAGCTGGGTGGAATGCTCAGACAGGTATCTTCTGATCTTCCGGATGTTGTAGAGGGTGAATCTACACGACCGGGAGACCGCAGCAATGTGGGCTGTGAGGGAGAGCTCGTCATCCATGGTCACCCAGAGGTTCCTGGCAGAGGATGAAGGGGTCACCGTCGCCGATCCCAGGGTGATTGAGAGATTGTGGGAGATGGAGGGTTTGGCCGGGATGATGATGAGTTCTGTTTTGGCGAGGTTCAGCTGGAGGTGGTGCTCGGTCATCCAGGCGGAGATGTCTGTGAGGCAGGCCTCGATCCTAGCTGAGATCCCCGGATCAGTCGGGGGGAACGACAGGTACAGCTGCGTGTCGTCAGCATAGCAGTGGTAGGAGAAGCCATGGGAGGTGATGATTGGTCCAATCATCACCTCCCTTATCGATCCGAGTATTAACATTCGGGGCTTATCCCAAACCTAGGACATATTCTGGGTTTGATGTGATGCTAGATAGGGACGTCCACACTTAATGTGAGCGTGCATAGCGCGCGAGGGCCATTTTTGGCCTTATTTCAGCGCAAAATTGTTTTTTGAGCTTTATGTAAAATACACATTGCCGTTTTCCAATTGGTAAAACCTTGTCTAGTGAAGGTGATGTCTTTATAATTTCTGGCTCCAAATTGTCGACAGGGGAAGCAGAAACATGCATCTAGCTTGGCTGAGTACTCTAAGTTCGAGAGCGTTACCAACTTAGGTTGAATTCCCGAGGACCTTGGCTGAAAATGCGCATGGGGTATGTTTGCAGAACCGGCTGCATTGGAGTGCTGTCATTCAAACCATGCTCACCTTCACCCACAGCAGCGGTAACGTTGGTACCGAGAACAGGGAAGTTCTTCCTCTAGGACAAGATAAAGGGTTTTTGTACAAACACGCACGCAAAGAACAACCGGTGACTAACCAAGCTAAAAGACTACTGTACTGTACTGTTAAAGAGGTCATTGACTGATTTTATAGTGTATTTTACATTGTTCCTTAAGGTCTCTGAATAGGGTATGTAACATTGGTTGGGCTGAAGATGGTCCGGGTGCTGTTCTATGCGCCCTAACGCAACCCTGTGAAATAACCTCTCGTTTTATTTCAGAGCTTTCACCCTTTTATGGTATGCTCATGAATATATAGATGAGCTGCGCGCTGATTGGTTGGTTTACAAGGAGCAAAGCTGCGGAGCAAAGACGCAACATGGCCAAACATGCATCGTGAATTGTAGATTTACGAACACAGGTCAGGGCTCGACAATAACGATGGCCCGATGGCCCGGGGCCAGTAAAAAGTAACGTTGGGACAGTTACACTAGCAACTCACTGGCCCGATCGGGCCAGTGCAAATTATCGATTGAAAAAAAAATTTGCATTGTAAAAGTTAACATCCTTAATATGTTTTGCTATCTGCTAAATGCATAAATAACTTTGCAGCTCGTGGGGCGCACAGTTGGCAAATCAAGAGTTGAGTAGTGAGTGACGAGTGGTTGTCAAATTGTAATTCTCTAATCTCGCTACATTTTTTTAACAACTGGCGCGAGACTGGCGCAAGACAATAAAGTGAAGATGGCAGCAAAGTAGAGCTACGAGCTCAAACTGAAGCAATTTTTTTTATGGAACGAAGATGCACTGTTGTCGCCTGTCGTATGTTCCCGTCTAAAGCGGACAAAAGTAGGTCTTTTTATACAGGCACCGACAATTTTCGAAAACAATCCCTGACCAGCCATGCTAGCAGACAGTACCTGGTTTCCAGGCCGTTGACCATGCTGGTCAGGAATTTAAATGTAGATGCCCATCGTGTTATTGCACGACTTATAACAACGGCATATCACGTAATTAAGACAGGCCAGCCGTTCGCCTCGTTCCCCCAGGCTATTGAACTGCAGCAGAAGACTGGTGTCGACTTGGGTAGTTAGTATCATACTGATGAAATGCTATGGAAGCTTTTATAAATTAGCATTGAGGGACCAGAGGTTTCAGTTTCAGTCAGACAGAGTGCAGAGATGGCTGTCAGCAGGGGAGAGAGCACGTCATGTTTGAGGTTAAAAGTCAATTGTTTTGCTGACTATTACCTTCTTTTTTTTTTATCACTAGAAATGTGATTTCATTGTTGTTCTTTTTATATCCAGGATGTGTTTACAGAATAACACAACTTTGTTGTGTTATTCAAAGACTGTTAAGTCTTTGGTTTTGTTGTAACAATGATAAATTACAACTTTTGGAGGGGGGGCCAGTAAAAATGGTCTTGGGGCCAGTAAGTTTCAAACCCACTGGCCCGTTGGGGCCAGTGCCAAAAAATGTTAATGTTGAGCCCTGCAGGTTATTTATTTGAATGAAACACGGTCAGGAAAATGAAATAACGTTAGCCCCATTGCCAATAAACTAAATCATCACACATTCTACCTATGCTAGATACAGGATACGTTAGCATTGCTAATAACTCTTAGCGACAAAATCATACTTACAGCTTGCGGTTGTGATTAGCATACGGTCGGTTCAGCAACAGCGGCTTAGCAAATCCTGCTTTATATTGTCCAAGGTTTTCAAAACTGTCTTTGGTGAAATGGTTCGAGCAAATTAATAATTGAGCGTCGAACTTCACATGGATCTTCTCATAGACAAAAATCAGCCATGCCCGTCGAGTGGTTCCTTGAGAAAACAATGAAAAGTGTCAGCATTCCCTGTACAGCCTGGAACACATTTACGACCGTAGTCCATTTTCAATATCCTTGAAAAACTTCCAAACTTTTTCTTTGTACTTTGTATTTTTCGGAAAACAAGCCGCATTGTCTATAACCCGCACCCCACCAGAATGGGAGCTTTGTGTTTGTAAATCGGATTTTAACCTGCACTGAAATATATGCTGCACTTGATACGGGAACAATGATACCAAGCAGTAGGCTATAGGCGATCTTACAGCATGCTGTAAGTAGTATGTCCATGCGTGGCAAAATCCATTGTTATGTTTACAAAATTATTTTAGATATAGTATAGTAAGTTTAGCACTCTTGCAAATCCTGAGGATAGCCTACAGAAGTTGAATTTGCCAATGTAGTTAGCAATGCTAGCTAATGTTGGTTTGCTAGCTGTATATAACATTTCACTGGGTCTTGATTTACTGAAATTATTATGAAATGTTATGTTCTACTAGCCATTTGCCTACTTTAGCAAGTCACTGTATTTCCAAGCCCTGATAGTGTAACTGAGACAACACAGTAAATAATTCCTCTTTCAATAAGCCCCTGTTCCAGTGTTGAGCATTAAATTAGCTGCACGATCTGTAGATATCTTGATATGAAGCCACTTTTTTGTTCTAAAACCGGGCTATACGCCGCTTCGAAATATAAGCTGTACAATGTTAGAAAAGTTAAAGATGTAACTGTTATGCTGTATAAGAATGATTCTGTGTTCAGTATTCCTTGTGTGCAAAGAGAGGCCTACCCCCAAATCTGAACTCTGGGTAACAGTAGGCTTACGTAAACAAGGGGACCTGGGCTTGACCACTATCTTACTGGAGAGGCCATAAAAGAGTTAATCATATGGTCAAGCTTACAGGGGTCAGAGAGCGCACACACTCAAATACACACGCACACACGCGCACTAGGTCTATGCAAGGGGGCCAATGAAAGAAGAGCCATAGAACATTTGCATGCATTGTTTTAACCAATGACTGTAAAGAGCGGGGCTGTTTAAATAGCTAGCTAGCACAACATGCTAGCAGACAAACTTTGTAGCACAATGGCGTGTGATGTTTTTGTCTCCTTGTAGAACATTGTAAAATCGGGGTACAAGCCGCAGTTTTATTTCCGAAAAATACCGTAATTCCCGTGGAAGTACACAGAGCTGCGCGCAGCAAATTTTGTGGCGGGACAAAGGTACAGACCAGAGACAAAAAAAGTGCAGCCACCGTTGTGACGTCACAAAACGATTTTTTGAAACTGACAGCAGTAGCAGTTTCAAATTGTGAGATTTGCATAGGAAAGAGGTGTCAATGGACTTTCACTGTATGTCCATTTTACCCACCGAACTGTCATTATTCAACTATGACAAGGTAAACTCGGTTTTGCAGTCAATGACCCCTTTAATGTCTTACTAGCCCGTGTATCTTCTATGAAAACAAATAAAGATTAAAACTGACTTAAAAAACTGATTTAAACTGGCAGTTTGTTACATTACCATTTATGTTTTTGTACAGTTTGTCTTCTTCATCAGACACCATCAGTTCATGAGAAAGGCAGGCAATCATTTTTTTCTTGGGTCTTTACTTTTTCTGCTTTTACTTTTGGATGAGCCCTGTTTCTCCTTTGAATAGAATGTGTGGTATCATTTTGGATTGAACATCCTCTTCCCTTTTTCAGCGTGCAATTAGAACGACAATAGTGCAGAGATACATGGATTAGTTCGTTGTGTCTACAAATGAGTTTCAATTTCTCTTGCCGTTTTTTTTGTAAAATTTGCAGAAACTCTAGCATCCTGCTCTTCAAAGGTAATGTGTCTCTCCAAGGCTGTGTTTCTCATTCTCGTGTGTCATGAGTATTTGAGTTCACTTTTGTAAAACAAACTCAAACTCATTAAGTTCTATGATAGTTGGTTGTTTTACAATGATGCCAAAAGCAGAACATGGCAAAGAAGATGGAACGTAACAACTCAGTAATCCTATGAAAAAATCCAGAACTGATGGATCCACTGTACAGAATGTGTTATTGGGCATGGAAGAACCAGTTTTTATCAAAACACAATTACAAAATTGAATGATGTCGATATATATTTCTGATATGGTCTAATACATTTTCATACTGTTTTCAAAGTGGTAGTTGTTAACTGTTACAGTACGTAGTACAGTGTACTTCAATATACAAACATGTTAATCTTTCCAATTATTTTGCCCCTTCTGCATCTGTCCCAAATAGTTTATTTACTGAAAGAGTGATGATTTTACATATCTGCAGAGGAGTGAAAATCATCCACATTATGCCAGTTTTATTTGAAGTTACCTTGTTTGGTTTATTATCATTCTGTCCCTCTTTTCTCTCTCTACATGTCACAACGACCATATTTTTTTGATGACCTGGGTCAATGTATGACTTGCATCTCCTGATTCTGATTCTCCTGCAGCACAACCAAATCAGCACCTCATCTAGATGGGTGTGTTTGGCTTTTTCTGAACTACATTATTTTGTATGATTTGTATAATATTAATTGTACTTAAGTCAAATTATGGTGACATTTCAATCAATGTAATACAGCCCAAACTCTCTTAATGTCCCTGCAGAGTCCATGTGGTATTTGGATTGGTCATCTCAGGTTTTGAGGTGATAAAGAAAATTGAGGGGCTAAAAACGGATTCTGCCAGCAGGCCCTATGCTGATGTCAGAGTGATTGACTGTGGACAGCTGATCACAAAGTCTGCTAATGATGGTAAGTGTATGTCTCTCTCTAATCCTATATTTCTTTAGGGCCAATGGTTGACCGAGACACAATTAAATAGTCATTTTTGCCCCCATGTCAAGCACACATGGCTGTTTTTGTTGATCAAGCTGTGAATGGCTCTGCTCAACAATAGAAATACATTTAGTCATTTAGCAGACGCTCTTATCCAGAGCGACTTACAGTCAGTACAGGGTCATCCCCCCCGAGGCAAGTAGGGTGAAGTGCCTTGCCCAAGGACACAACGTCATTTTCCACGGCCGGGAATCGAACTGGCAACCTTCAGATTACTAGCCCGATTCCCTAACCGCTCAGCCACCTGACTCTCAGATTTCAGAGTCTTTATAAATAACTGTGTGGCTGATGTTGCCCACAGCATCAATGTAACTGGTTAATTTTAAGAGTGAGATCTTCTGTAAGAGGATAAAATGTTGATACATGTATATAACTGAGTATTAGTGATGCAGTCTGCATATGGAGTGAAGTTGGCAGCTGCCACTGTGTTCTCAGACTACTGTTAACGCTTTTATGGACCTCCAAAATGGCAAGCTGTTTTAGCAATGCTCCAAGCAACGGAGAAGCCGATAGTATGGCTTCATAATGCCAGCCTAGAAATAACTGCTGGCATTTGAACTTGTCATCACCTTTCAATCATTGGTGGCCAAGCCGCGAAGAGGCAAAGCCACCTTAAGTGTTTCTACGTATTATTATTATTATTATTATTGGGTGTGCTCAAGCCTTCGGCGAGAGCACAACCTTTGTTCTCTCACATATATATTTATTATTATTATTTTTATTATTTATTTTTGCCCCCCTAAAACTCAGTCAATATTTGGCCTACATAGACAACCTAGGTGTCAAAAGTTGTCTTGGTAGCGATTGAGTTGCTTGTATTTTTAATGACACTCCGTTGCACAGTTTAGGAGGTTACAACGTTTTTGTGGCAAAAAGTGTCTTCTGTCAACGAAGGGTACCAGTGCTAGTCTACGTCACTACGTCAGCACACGTTAGCAACGACGCATTGATACAACGTGATAGAGATGTTCTAGCATGCAAATTGGAGCTTGGATTATGAGTGAAAAATGCCAACCCCCAAAATTACCAACCATTGGGTTTTGTTGAGAAAGCAATTTCGAGTGGAACTGCCATCTCGGATTTTTTGTTTAGGTCGTGAAAGTCTTTGTAATTTGAGCGAGTGCGGGTCGCCCGTGAGACTGCCTAGGCGGCAGACATGCAAGCGTCAGTAGTTTAGTATTTTCGTAATGTTATAGTTCGGTCAATTCTACACCAAAAAACAGAAGGAGGGCAATGTTATGACGATATGACTATTGTGAAGACACCCAGATGGTGAGATTTTAATGTAGGTTGCTGTAAAAACTTTGATTGGTTTGCTACGTGAGAGCTCCGTCAGCCTCCGTTGACGAAATTGGACAAACTTTATAGGAGAGTTAGCGAAAAAACCTTATATTCAAAATGGCGGCCACATCAATTCAGCCACATCAATTTGATTGGCTGTAACTAACAAACGATTTAGAAAATCAAAAAGCCATACGATAACTTAAATTGCGTCAGCTGTTGTCGATCTCTGGTGTGAGTATTTTCTTAATTTCGTACCAGGGTCAATTCTACATCAAAAATCAGAAGGAGGGCAGTGTTTTAAAGATATGGCGATTGCGAAGATAGCCAGCGGGTCAGCATATTTTTGTGATTTGTGTAAAACTTGGAATTTGAGTGACGCCGCGGCTTGTTTTGACGTTAGCCTCAGTCAGACTCGGCTCGCCCACTGGCAGTGTGTAGTACAGTACTGTGTTCAAGCCACAGCTAAACTTTATGTCAAAAGAAACGTTCTCATTTCCGGCGCTTTCAAACAATCAGTGAAATGTGGAGCAACAGCAGCTAACTTGCCTCTAGCAAACTTATTTTGAATTAGCCATTTCCCCCTACATTAATGTCAAACTTATTTACGTTTTGGGGGGCATATTTTCATTTAGTAGACGGTAGGCTACTGTTTCAATCGCGATTCCATACTGCCAGTGACAACGTTGTTACAGTAGCTTGTTTCAAAGGGGGTTCGCAGCTGTTTAAAAGGGTGTTCTTAATGAAATATGCAATATGAGTAGGCTAAATGCTTGAAAATATCACTAGAAGGGAAAAACTTAGAGAACGGACCCACCTGCAACCGACGCAAGCAAGCACACCCTACAATTTCCCCAGAAATTGTACCCTCTCTAGTTATTATTATTACACATCTTCTTCTGCCATGGGAGTCTATGGCAGCCCCTAGAACCGTATTGTCAGAAGGTGTGAAATTTGGCACACTCTTTGGGGCCAGTCCCCTCATCAATTTCACCAAGTTTCATGTCTCCATTTCAAATCCTCTAGCGCCACCAATGGGTCAAAGTTGAAGGTGTGTTTACACACTTTACTTTTCAACCACATGTCTCATTTTCAAAAATGAGGTATCGTTGTATTCCCTGGATCAAGACGAGTCCAACGCACTCTATGACGTCATACCCAGTTATATAGATTCTCCGCCATTTTGAATGTTAAGGAAAAGCGTTTTTTCGTGTCTCCTCCTACAATTTTTGTCGAATCTTCTTCAAAATTGCCACAGATGATCTTCAGACCAAGCCTCACAAAAGTTATCGTATGGATTTTTGATTTTCTAAATCGTTTGTTAGTTACAGCCAATCAAATTGATGTGGCTGAATTGATGTGGCCGCCATTTTGAATATAAAGTTTTTTCGCTAACTCTCCTATAAAGTTTGTCCAATCTTCACCAAATTTGGCACAGATCATCTTCAGACCAAGCCCCACAAAAGTTATCGTATGGATTTTTGTTTTTCTGATCTTTGTTTTTTACTGATCTGGAAAAAGGGAAGTGAGGTCATATCTTAGTCAATCTTTGATGCATTGACTCCAAACTTGGTGTATGGACTCAGGACCCTCTTATTAAGAGGTCTGAGACAGGTAGTGACATTTGACCTCTAGGGGGTACTACAATAGGCAGGATTGTGTGTTGACCAATAACTGTTGATTTGTTTGTCTTATTTAAGTGATTCCTTTGTCTCGTGATATCTTAGTAGATCCCGTGTCTGACACGTTAACTTGTGATACCAGCCAAATTGATGTGGCCACCATTTCGAATGAATATAACGTTTTTTTCGCTACCCCTCCTATAAAGTTGTCCAATCTTCACCAAATTTGGCACAGATCCTCTTCAGACCAAGCCTCACAAGACATCACGTTTTTTTGATTTTCTAAACCTTTTGACTGGAACAGCCAATCAAAGTCGTCAACCAAGCCACCATAAAAGAAGTGAGGTCATATCTCAGCACCTCTTTACTGCATTGACACCAAATTTGGTATAAGGACTAGGGACCCTGTTCTAAAGAGGTCCAATAGGTCATGCCATTTCACCTCTAGGTGGCGCTGCAATAAGCACAAATCTGGCACCAATTATCTTCAGATCAAGCCTCACAAACGTTTTCACATGGTTTTTGATTTCAAAACAGTTTTTCCGGTAAAGCTGATCAAAGTCGGCGATGAAGCCGCCAAAACAGGAAGTGAGATCATATTTCAGGAAATATTTGCTGAATTGACATCAAACTTGGTACAGGTGCTCGGGACCCTGTTCCAAAGAGGACCACAAAAGGTTGTGTCATCTAACCGCTAGGGGGCGATCCCTTGTCTGACACATGTTAACTTGTGATACCAGATGAATTGATGCGGCCGCCATTTTAAGTTTTTTTAAAGTGTTTCCCCTATTCCTCCAACAAAATGTTCCAATATTCACCAAATTTGGCACAGATTATCTTCAGACCACAATCACATTGACATGTCAAAATAGGACTGAATTACAGCTGTTTAAACTTGGGCCAAATCTGACAACCGCTTGCCAGTTGTCACGGAACGCACGGCGACGGTGCGCCGGTCTGCGTCACCGGAATTCTAATACGCACCTGTTTTGTGTTGGGACTAATTAGGACGGCTATATAAGCCGAGATGTTTCCGACTTCGTTGTGGAGTTTCATTCTTGTTTCATGTTATGGCCGTGTGGCGTATGACCTTTGTTTTGTGAAACCTTGTTTATTCTCAAGTAAAGACCTCGTGCGCTTTCATCCAAAAGACGCTGACTCCTTGCCTGCTTTACCACACCAGTTGAAAAACTGCTTATATTTTATAATTAGTAACTGAACACAGTAATTTCCAGCACTGAGAATAGCTCACTAGGATAAATTGGTGTCCTGGCAAGGGCAACGTAAGAAGTTCAAATCCAGCCAAAGCCAACGAGCCTGCCATGTCACTGTTTTTTTGTTTAGCGAGACTGTAAGCCACTGCAAAGGAAGCCAGGTACAACTAGGGATGGGTATCGAGAACCGGTTCTTGTTTAGAACCGGTTCCCAGTGAACCGATTCCTTGGAATCATCAGCCAAATTCTAACGATTCTGCTAACGGTTCTCTGTGCCGTTGCGCATGCGCAAACTTTTATAGTTTATTCAGACTGCAGCAAACATGGCAACTAGGCAGAAGCGTTCTAAAGTTTGGTTGTATTTCACACAACAAAATGACAACAACGCCACTTGTAACGCGTGTAAAAAGTATATTTCGTCGAAGGGAGGAAATGCCACAAATATGAAGAAGCATTTGAACACACAGCATGGAATTAAGTTACTGGAATGTCATGTGTTCGATGCACGCAGCAGCGCAGCTAACGTTCGCGCTTCATAAAGGTGAGCTAAACTCCTCAAAAGTGATCACAACCACTTGTCACTGTGTGAAGCAATTTTATTTTAAGCCTTTATTGTGTGTAGTCGATCAAGTTATCTTCTGTCCCGTCGTTTGAAGCATACATTTTTGCTCTGACATTCGTCTCCCATTATTGATCACTTCACGTTAATTATCGAAGGGCGTGTGTTATCAGCAAACTTTCGCGTTGTCGTGTTAACCCAATATTAGCTAAACTGAGCGACACTGTCATATTATGATATGATTTGACCTTGGCTGAAAATGGAAGATTCTATAGCTAAGCTAGCATAGCTATAACTGACATAGCTTAGCTATAGAATCTTCCATTTTCAGCCAAGGTCAAATAGAAGTGTAGAAGAAGAGCAACGACAAAATGTAAATGTGTATGTATACATACTGTATATGGTGTGTAGCATTATAGAAAATTATATAAAAGAAAATGTATGTAAATTAACCCGTTTGTGCTCTTTTTTCCCCCCCCTTGCCCAATAAGAATCAATAAGAGAATCGATAAGGAATCGAATCAATAAGCAGGAATTGATGGAATCAGAATTGTTAAAATCTTATCAACACTCATCCCTAGGTACAACGCAGTCGCTAGCTACCTGTAGTCTAGCTGTATATAGTCATGGCAATCCTCACACAAACTATCAAAATTATTTTAGATTTTCGAAACGGTTTGATCGGTACAGCCAATCAAAATCTGCGGCAAAGCCGGCAAACAGGAAGTTGGGTCGTATCTCAGCAAATCTTTAATGGATTAAAAGCTGCATTTACTCAGAACCCTGTTCTGAGAATGTCTAAAATGTTTTTTGTTCATTTTACCTGCTTTACCGGTTTGGCCACCTCATTGCTGCTTGCAGCTATATTTAATATTGTGATTTTAAATGAATCTGGTCTAGGTGCTTACAGTATACCCTTAAATCTCAACCTATCCTCTATATTGCCTGTAAATAAAGAATGTAGAAGCATCTAATAGGACTCACTGTACATTTTCCACAGTTCTTGAGACCAAGAGAAAAAGAACATCCTACTCTGCAGACTCCTCCCTTAGTTCTCAGGACACTTCTCAATCCTCCTCACCAATGGAGTCTGATAGTGAATCAGACCAAAAACAAAGACACCGCAAGAGCAGCACCAAGAGCAAGCGGTCAAAGAAGAGATGGTGCATGTCAAAACGGGGGACCCCTAATGATAGAGCACCACCTACCTTAAGAAGGTGAATTTCCATAGTTGATCCTCAAACATTCACTCTACAACAATGCAAGGTGACGTCCCACCTGAAATGATGAATTTGTTAAATATTTTGTTTAACCAGTTTCTTTGCTGCCTTACACAGGCCTGTGGATGGATACATGGTGGTGGCAGAAGAAAAGGAGGGAGAGTATGGAGAGAAGGAGCAGGGTGTGAAGAGAGAAAAACCTGTAGTTCGACCAGAGGAGATCCCACCAGTGCCAGAGAACCGTTTTTTACTTAGAAGGGACATGCCCACACAGGAACAGGAGCCATACATGTATGTGTTCATGCTGTTAGCAATATGTTTACCACAGGGACAGGGCAAGTTATATTTTGGGGAATTACTATTAAATGAGTGATAAATGAAGAAGGTTGTTTTGTCAAACAAAATATAAATATTAACTTTTATCAATTATAAAAAAGAATATTCTAACCATTGAATGAACATGACATTGATTTTTTCAGTATGGTTCAAGAAGCATCTACCCTTCCAAATGACGTAAAACCGACAATCACAAAATCTGGACGCAAGATCAAAGGCAGAGGGACAATGGTAATCTCTCATTCCTGTCTAAAGGCTGCAGCTTTTGTATTGCTCAGTTTAACTCATTTTAAATGTTTACAAGATAAATAGTTGATCATATTTGTTCAGTGCTTCCCCGGTTCAAAGGTTCAAATAAAAAAATATCCCTGCCAATTAATTTTTCCGATGTTTTGGCCTCTGTCTTTGCCTATTTTTCCCAGTATAACTGCCTATCTCATTTTAGTCCCCTCATGCAAATCTTCTATGTCTTCATGGAAGTAAGGTCATGAATAAACACGGCCATTGTGAACTAGGCGTAGAAAGTTATACAGAATAAGAGCAGGTGCTGTCTGTAAAGTCAGTAAGTCAGCGCAATGGTAGCCATTTTCTGCTGTTCTATTGTTGGTTGATTCTCTCTGCAGAGGTATCATACACCTCCAGGGTCGAAGTCCCACTCTGCGTCTGAGGAAGAGAGGGGACACAGTGAAACTCCACCACACTGGAAAGAGGAGATGCAGAGAACTAAGAATTATCAGCCTCCCAGTGTTGAGAAATGGAGCAAAGGAGAAAAGTATTCAAGTTTTAAAATATATCCAGATTGTGACGATACATATTTAATATTATAGGGCTCCATAGTCAGACCTTCTACTGATGGTATGTTTTATTTTAACAGATTTAATGACTGTTCTTCGAGCAGATGGGATGACAGTGACTCTGCATGGTCTCTGTCAACCAGGTGCTCTTTGGACGACAGCTCTGAGAGGTCCAGCCAGAACCACAGACACAAGAAAGAAAAAAAAAAGGCTAAACGCAAGAAGAAGGCTAAAAAGCACAAACATGCCAAGAGGCGCAAAACCTTCAAACGCAAACCTGTTGTCTCTGAGGCTGAGAAATCCCTGTCCTCGGGTAGACACTCAAAGGTTTCCAGCCACCCTGAAAGTGTACCCCAATCACCATCCCACTTTCAATACACACAAAGATGCTCCCCTAGGAAGAAGAGAGGCAAGAGATATCGGTCTTCCTTGTGTAGGGAATTGCATTCCAATTCTCGGTTGTCCTCTCTCAGTCGTTCCATATCTCGTGGGAAGATTAGCTCCTTTTCAAAGTCTAGTTCCAGGAGTAGATCTATGTCTCGGTCTCGAGCCATATCCCGGTCACTCTCTAGATCAAGATCTAGGTCCAGGTACAGTTCATCAATATCTCCAAGATCCCCCAGAATGGCCAAGCTTGCCAACATTGGCAAACCAAAGCCAGAGAACCTGGTCCAGGAATCAGTCAAGTGTGGAGAGATCAAGACTACATTTGTCACTTCCACCCCAACCCCTGAAATTACCCCTGTCATCCCCATGAGTGACAGTCCCCCGCCTTCACGGTGGAAACCTGACCAGAAGCCCTGGAAGCCTTCCTATGTGCGCATCCAGGAGATCAAGGCCCCAAAGATGGACACAACTTCTCTAGCCATTTTTGAGCAGGCCGCCAATAGTTCGACTTCGAAAGAGGTCAAACCCTTGATTACTCAAAAACAATACCCAGAAAATTCCCACAGTGAAAGGAGACAAAAAAACAAGAGGCACAGGTGCAAGAGATGGTCACGCAGTGGGTCGTCCAGAAGCAGTACGTACAGTCGATCGTATCGTCAATCCAAAAGTAGGCGGAGATTCAGGTCTAGGTTGCGATCTCCGGGTCATTATGACATTCTGTCATCCTCTTACAGTAGGTCTGACTCCAATGACTCTCGAAAGAGAAGCAGTTATAAAAGAAAGTCTCTAGACAAAGGATGGAAGTGGTATTACAGTGCTCTGAAAAGAATCTATAATTTAGATAAGCATATTACCATCCCCAATACTCCAAATCCTATTTCAGAGTCTGTAGATGAATCAAGGAGGGAATGCAGTCCTGATCTCAGACGTAACACCTCAACGGGATGCAGCCCTTTGAAGCCGTCAACGGATGTAAGCCATTCCCAAGAAGAGGAGGCAAAATGTATCCAGTCATTGCCATTGGAGAAGCACAATAGTGAATCTGAAGTGGATGGGGATAAACTTGGCAAAAACAACCCCCTCCCAAAAAAAAACATATATCACAGACCACGAGGGAAAACTGACAAAATTCTTGACAAGAAGTTGACAGTTCATGTAGGGTGGGATTCTGAGAGTGAATCTGTGAAAATGCAGAACAAGATGGTAGCCGCTGAGCATAAGCATGTCTCGGAGAAAGAGGAGGGTGAGGCCAGTTCAGAGTCAGAGAAAGACAACGTTGTGCCTTTACACATCAAATTGATAAAAAAGCCTGAGAGGGAAGCAGAAACGGAGAAGTACAAGATCCGTAAGAAGGCTAAACGGAAGCATAAACACAAGAGGAGAAGCGTCACAAAACTAAGCTCTCACAGATTGAAGGAAAATATATCCAAGAGGAAATTTCAGAATCTGAGAGAAACATTCCACTGGCAGCCACCACTGGAGTTTGGGGAGGAAGAGGAGGAAGACGATTCTCAGATAGAGAAATGTCCAAACCAGAAACTTGTCTCTGCTAAGTGTGACTTAGCAAGAGATGTCAAAGGAAAACCAGGCAAGTCTCCTGGCCTTGAATATGTCTGCCACGGCAATGTTTCAAAACAGCCAAAGCCTTCATGTACGGAATACCAGCAAGAGATGACCAAAGAACTGAACGCAAAACAAAGTGTTCAAGCTAACTCAAAACAATGTGCATGCAAAGATATCTCTGATAACAAAATGGGAATTTGCAGTTCACATTTGCCAAAGATGCTAGATAACACTGAGTCCTTAGATGATATGGAGCTCTGCAGCCCAGAACACAGCACCCCTGAGCCTCCTGTTCTTTCAAACAAACTACATGAAAATACTTTCACAACCTCCTCGCACAAACGAACAGATGATTGTGATACTCTTCTCAATCAACAACAGTCTTTAACCTCTGGGTCCACAGATATGGTAGCTAGCGGACAACATGGAGAAATTGTCCAAGGAAAAACTACCAAAGCTGTGTTTGACCTCAAATGGAAGCCTCTAAAAGGAATGGCAGCTGTCCAGGCAGAAAACCCAACCCCAGTGGCTATAAAGAACACAAGAACACAGGAAAACATGGCATCCCAAGGGTTCAGGATAGAAATTAAAAGTAAAAGCCGGGTCCGGCCTGGATCCTTATTTGACGAGGTCCGAAAGACTGCCAGACTAAACCAGAGGCCCAGGAACCAAGACAGCTCCAGTGAGGAGAGATCCCCGTCTGAGAGTAGAAACAGGGGAGGGTCATGGAGCTGGTCCCCCAGAAAGTCCGGCTCAGTCTCCAGCCAAAGGACCTTTTCCAGAGGCCGGTCAAAGTTCTACAGCAGATCCAGGAGCCGGTCATGGAGCTCCAGCTCTTCTTCAAGGTTGGAGAAACATTTATGTGGTGGAGTCTACTGAAAGGATGATTCGCTTTATTGATTTTGGTCATTTTGCGCACAACTTGGCTACAGTCTGAGCTTGATTTTTTTTTTTTTATTGAACTTCAAATTATGACCTTAAATATCTTTGTACTTATTGTAAAATGATTTTCTTCACCCTAGGAGTCACACCAGTAGTCGAAGGAGACACGGTCGAGTGCGGTCTCGGTCTCGCAACAGTACATATGGCAGTTACAGGAGCTGCAGGTACAGTGCTGTGTTAATCCAGAAGTAGACTACCGAAATCTTTTGCCAAAAAATATGACATCCCTCCTTATCATTGAGAACATAATATGCACACCTGGTAAAACAGACAAATCTAAAGTTTTCTATGTCTGTCACACATTCAAGAAGTTTATGTTGCATGTCTGCAACTTATAACTGCCTGTATTAAAATGATGGTTTTCTGTATGATTTACAGTACAGTAAAGTGGCTGGTAATTTCTTCTCATTTGTTCCTTCAGTCGGACATACAGTAGAAGCCATTCCAGGAGTCGCTCGTACGGTCGGCATAGGAGGTCCAGGTATATACAATAAAATTACAGTCACCAAATAAAACAGAATAAACTAGAGAGGGTACAATTTCTGGGGAAATTGTAGGGTGTGCTTGCTTGCGTCGGTTGCACAGGGGTCCGTTTTTTAATGACATTTTTACAACTGATATTTCTGTATATTTTATATAAAAATGCATAGGGCCTACTTATTATTTATAAAGATTACATAGATTTAAAAGCATCTTTTTTTTGCTGCTCATTTACAACTCAAAATACGAGTGAAGTGTAGAATGAAATATGATGTCTTCTCAATTCCCCTGCAAGAGGCAGCCTCATAGCTGAATCAAAACTAATAAATTTGGCAGACCGATGTAAAAATGTACCTAATCTCTATGACGTCCTTTTAAGTTTTCCCTTCTCGTGATATTTTCAGGCATTTAGCCTACTCATATTGCATTCATTCATTAATAAAGAACCCCCTTTGAAGATTATTCTACGATGTTACCGGCAGTAGAAGATGGAATCGCGATTCAAACAGTACCATCTGCTAACTGAAAATATGCCCCCCAAAACGTAAATAAGCTTGACATTTATTTAGTGGAAAATCGCTCATTCATAAAAGCTCACTGGTAGCGATCATTGTCAGTAACAACGCAAAATGTGATATAGCCCTGTGTGAAGCTGCCCCGGTAAATTGTACAACTACAGTACAGTACTAGACTACTGCTGTGTTCGTCTTGGTAGCGATTGCGTTGGTTGAATTGGATTTAACGTTCCGTTGTACGGTTTAGACTGAAATTAATTATTTTCATGAACAGATTGACAAAGTTTAGGCTGTGGCAATGAAGTTCAGGTTAGTAGTCGGATAGTTTCACCTATTGAAAGACTTTTGATTTAAGTAAGGGGAGTGACGAACATGTTCTGTCGCCGTTTGACTTCCTAAACAGCTGTGTAAGTTAGATGTTTTTGTAGTGTGTCTCGTGTAGGCTACAGCGTTGCAGTGAGCAACACTGGTTTGAAACCACAGGTAATGATAATTTCACCAACAAATCGTTTACTTGTAATGTCATAATAAATCCTACAACGAAAATGTATTTGTGAGGAATGTTTATTTTAACGATTGAAAACAGATGCATCATAGACCACTGTAGTATGTGTTTCCCGGGCAACAGAGGCTAATGTCATGCTAATGCTTCAGTGAAATAGTAGACTACCGTTTCCGAAAGTAGATGTGGGCCTACTTCCTTAATAATATCAGCTAATATTGTACATTACATTTCACAATTGTGTTTCACATCACAAAGTAAAATGAGTAAATAGTTATCACCCTGGCCTCTTTGCTTGTGGCGTTTCTGCAGCTGCCTTGCAGTAAAGCTATAGTTAGCCTAGCTATCCCCCAAGTTAACAGATGAGAAACGAATGTTCTGCTACAGGTAGTCACGCGTGTTTTCGTGACGTTAGTAACGTCAGTGACTGTGGCTAGCAAATTAGCCACCGTTAGCTTCACTTTTCGCCACAAAAACTTAACTTGAGCCTAAACCATGCAACGGAACCTAGATAAAAATACAAGCAACTCAATCGCTACCAAGATGAAACTTTTGACACCTAGGTTGTCTACGTAGTCCAAATATTGACGAAGATTTAGGGGTGTGAAGAGAAACAATAATAATATACATGTGAGAGAACAAAGGTTGTGCCCTTGCCGAAGGCAAAGCACACCCAAATATGAAAACGATGTTGTCTGTACAATCAACACTGCACATACTCATTAAACATTCTTACCATACTGGTTGGAATAAATAGCTACTTTGTGTAATACAATTCTGTAGTGCCAACATCACTGTGGTGATTTTTTACCTGTTTGTGGTTATGCAGGTCAGACTCTAATTACAGCTACTCCAGTCGCAGCCGGAGCCGGAGCACAAGCAGGAGATATCGAGGTCATAGACGGAGTACCAGCTACAGAAGCTCATACCGCCACTCCAGGTAAGAGGACACTCCTCATAAAGACAACCCCCCCCAAAAAAAAAAAAACATACAGGCAGGTGACAGTCAACAGCTTAGCCCTCTTGTTAAGTTTAAGCCACAGTGTATATACAAATACATTTTGTTCTCGTAAAATCTTTAGCCTCGATCGCCGGTGAATGCTCTCTTCTAAACGGAATGATACACTGAGCACTTTTTCTCTTTAAATTTATTTCCTTCCCATAGGTCTTCTTGCTCCTCCAGTCACAGCTCATCCAGACATGGACGTCATAGTCACAGCAGTAGGTACAGCTGAGCTAGAGTCTGGGGGGACTGTCTGTCTGAGAGTTTTTCTGTTTGTTTTCATGTAATCATTTAACCTGTATTGCTTTGTAAAGGTTCTCTTTTGTAAATTAAAACAAAATATATTCAATGTCTTATGTTGTACTATATTATACTTACTTCATATAGGGGGCAAAGTTATACAAAATAAAATAATTATAATTGTGAGTTATTCCAAACTGTAATTTGACTGGATTTTAATGAGTTCATCTTGGTTTTATACACTGAACAAACTAAATGTAACATTACAAACTACTATGATGTCAAGCAAGTTCTTATAAGTGTTTGATTTACCAGTGGGTTTTGAACTATTGGTTAACACAGCATCATGTATAATGTGGATGAATACCTTACACTGCACAGTTCGAAAGGTCTTTCTACAAAAGGGAAATTACTTTTAGTAAATTTGATGTCATGCTCCCATTTCTTTACAACTATGGTTATTTTGTCAGTACTGCATTGTTTAAGATTAATATATCTGATTGTATTATGAATGTAATAATGACATATGCTGTCAATGAAATTGTTGAATTGTTTTCAACATCTTAAGGGAATAAAAAGCCTTTGTTTTTTTAATCTTTGTTCGGTACTTTTTCATGTAGACATCTTTAACTAATGATGGCATTGTTTATTAACATAAAAGCAAAATCGGTAGGTAACAATTCCAGAATAGCCTATGCCTCTTGCGCCATCTGCTTTCCCCCCCTAGAATTGCGTATGTAGCCTACCTTAAAATGGTTCATTTTCATCTTTAGACATTAAAGAGACAGTCTTTTAATATGTCAGAGGGAAATATTGTCAATATTTTTTAAGAAACAGTCATTGTGTAAACTTACAGTAATGATGCAATTAATGAGACATTTAACAGGGGGGCCCCTGTCTACAGGCCTGCATAGGTTATCAGCGGCAACAATCGTTTTATCAACAGCTCATGCAGTTAGAAGTAAGACGTTTGTTGTCTTACGTTTGTACGACCCATCATTTAAGTCCACTCTATCAAAAAGATGGGGTCAAACAAATGCTTTCAATTATTAACCAAGGTCAGAATTAACTGACGTCTGTTGGAAACTCGGAATGTTCACCTAGTAGGCTATAATACCACTATTTGCATCAAGTCGTTCTGGTGCGTGAACTGCTAGTTAATCCTGAATTGTAAAGGGGCCTCTTCTGAAAATTATTAACCGACTGTCACCTTAACACTGCTAGCAGTTTGAAATGCAAGAACAATCAGGGCAAAGTGTGTAAGGCGGAATACTCGATAATAGTTACTTGTGTGGTGGTGTGGTATGTAAAAGTGGGGTTCGTGATGATTAAACATTGGCTACAGGAGAATGAATTCCCCCACGAACTTCAAGAAGAAACAGTTGATGAAATTGTTTTGGAAATTTGGGAGACAATTATTTGCGAGACTTCTGTTAATAAGAATATTTAAAAAGATGATTGATTATGTGTCATTCAATAGTGCTTGAGACCTAGGCCACACAATTGTCCTCGTCCAGAACCACAGTCACCGCACAGCTGGAAGGCGCGCTATTTGTGCCGATTCTCTTCGCTTCCCGAAAATCTTTTAATTTGCCATCCAGATACAAAGATCAGCAAACATACCGTTTGTGTTGTTGGAAACTCCACTTATTACAGTACCATGTCCCTTTAAAACGTCTGACAAAAAGCCCATATGATCCCAGAGCTCCAATCACCAATTCCTTCTGCAAAAGCAGCCTCTGCATTTTTGTGTATCTGAATGCTTAGCACGGCGAAAAAAGACAGACTGTCAGAAAATCCCCGAAAATATGTGAAAATCCACCGAACATTTTCATGGCGAATGGAAGTCAGATGCAAAAGGAGTTATCTTGGTACTCCTTTGTGCCTCGTAACATCGGATCAAAATGGTACAGTAGGTCACAACATTAAGCTTATTTTTTTCCCTTGGTCTCTTGCAAATTCTAGCTACTTAGCCTGGCCGATAAAACTTGCCTTACTTGTGGCCCACACAGTTTATATACCATCAATCGTCATCAATGACTGTCATGCATTGAGTGATTTTGTAGTGAACTTTCCAACTTGCATAGAACACAAATGGAAAATTTGAGCTACCATAAGAATTCAATGCAACAATAGCTACATTGTTGCAGAGAAAGAGTTAAATTCTTTCATATCAGAGTGATTCAGTATAAGATTAGGTCATGACTGAGGGATTGTAGATATGATGAGCAAGTGAAAGTTATGGGACTGTTGGTGTAAATAATATATTTAGCTTTGACAAATGGTAAAAATATTTGACTTATTGCAATGTAACAGGCAGTTATGGCAGAGGGGTCTGTGTACATTTGCACAAGTAGTCTGCCTAATTTGAACTTCAATAACATGACCTTCCTTCATTATCTTGTTACTCTCTAGCAACAACTTTACTTGTTTTTCTGAAATTTCACTTGAAAAATGTTTGCATGATTATTCACCTTGCAAGCTCTAATAGGGTTGAGGTGAAATATAAATACCAACATTGTCTCAACCTAGGATATTATATATCAAATACATTTAATCGGTGAGTGTAATAACTAGTATATTGTATATAACATTATGTGCTACTATATATAACTAGTAACTAGTATATAACAAATATAAAATCTCTCTCTGAGAGGGCGAGATTTGAGAGATTGAGACTTGATATGTCAACAAAATGTCTGCGAAAACTGTAAAAAAAACTTTTGTATTCACAAAGTGGCTTAGGTAGCTTTTGACATTTAGTCATTTGCAGCCTTTGCAATTTGTATTGCAGTGGAAGAGTCACGTGGGAGTCAGGTGGCTGAGCGGTTAGAGAAGCGGGCTAGTAATCAGAAGGTTGCCAGTTCGATTCCCGGCTGTGCAAAATGATGTTGTGTCCTTGGGCAAGGCACTTCACCCTACTTGCCTCAGGGGGTATGTCCCTGTACTTACTGTAAGTCGCTCTGGATAAGAGCGTCTGCTAAATGTAAATGTAAGAGAAACAGACAGACATGTCAGACTCCAGGGTCATTTTGGGATGTCTCATTAGAAAAGCATGTGGAGCTGGATGCAGTGGTGGAGTAATCTCATCGTGCATTCACATCTGGAGGCCCGGGTTAATATCTGGGTCAGGTCATGGGGGTTAGCCCTGGTGCAGCAGTGTGGCTTCGGGAAGGCTGGGCAGAGGTTTGTTGTTTTGCTTTTTAGTTTTTCAATTTGCTTTTACGGTGTGGTAGTCTAAGCTGTGATGAGCACCACATTGCAAAATGTATCGAGTTCTTGAGTTGCAAAAGCAGTTGTGAATAAAAGCAGCATTTGATGGATTTTGCTGGAGCACTGTCACAAAGGCAGGCCCTTGATGATAAGTTTACTCATTTTAATTGTATACTAAAGGCACAGAACCTATATATTTTTATATGTTTGTGTAAAAAAACTATTCTGTTCAAAGAACATATTTTGAGTAGTGAAACATAACATTGTTAGAACAGAGATGTTCCGTAACAGGAACCGTTTTTTATGTTAAAAAAATCTAGAAGTTCTAATACTTCTAATCATATTATTCACAGAAGAACCTTTCTTGTCATTGACTTATTGAAAGTCTGACATGTTTGACCTTTGGATAGTCTTTCCACATCTGTCAGATGGCCAGCAGGTCCTTGGTTGCTCATTCTTTCTTTGGTCCATCAGGGTGCTGAGGATTTTATGTAACAGCCTATTCAGGGCATTCCTGCCCACCCTTGACTTTGAGACTTCGTCGTCTCTTGCTGTGTGAGGGGCTGGCTTTAGTCCTTGTGACAAGTGTAGCCATTCCATCGCCAAGCAACAAAGTCTGTCAGATGTCTCTTTTCCCCAGTAGGAGGCCTCTTTCCTAGAAAACAAGTACCGTAGGCATTACTAATTTATCACCCTCAGATTAAAAGCACTGAAAAGGCTTTGCAAGACTACAAGGTCAAACCATCTGGGTCATATCATTATTATTTTTTGTGAGTTTATACGTTTAGTTTTTATAAAATGCATTCAAGTTATATTCAATGTTGTTATTACTGGTATGTACTGGTATGGATGTATTCCTATAAGCTACAATGTAATCCTAGGCATTGCCTAACATAAATTTGTAGTGTGACTTTGTTGTAAGTTTTGTTTTTCTTTGTTTTTGAAGAATTTGGACCAGTAGGAGAGACTTAGACAGATGGACACTATTCCAACTCAGACTTTATAAAGAACAGTTAGTTCTGAGAAAAGAGGATCTTTTTAGTAAGATGTTTGTGTTGCAACATGGTTGAACGGTTGTGCTTTGGAAATGTTTTTGTGTATTGCACTTTCGTGCTACACTAACCAATTTAAGACAGCGGAGCGCAGTGACAAGTAGTGATTGACGGCTAATATTAACCGATCTAAAATCTGCATTAAAGTTAAAAACCTAAAGATGAAGTTTAATTTGTTATGTAACATTGGACAGAATGGTGGACCGATCACTGTATCAGCTCGCAGTAGGCACATTGTGATGGATGCCCAACAGTGGCCCACACAGGGACTTGACTATTATTCTTTCTTATTTATATTATGTGCATGTTAACATTCAGAAACACCATTCACATAAATAACGCACATCACAGAGCTTTTGTTTCTTAGACCATATCAACTTTATTGCCTTTATTGAACCCATATACTTGTTAGTTTAGGTTCAGCATTTTTACCTCTTGATTTTGTCTTGTCATTGGCTGTCGTGTCCCGGTAAAGGGTGTCTGGCTGGAAACCGGGTGCCTAAATAGTGTTCCACAGTGGGTGGGACGCTCCCATCCCTGTCTGGAGTGTGGCGGTATTTGATGAAATTATTTATTTTAATGGTTGTATTAATTTTAAGGCCAAATAGTCTTAATACCCATATCATGGTATGTTAACCATTATGTGATGTGGAATATGGGATTCCTTAAATATAGTTATGGTTACTTGGTATTGTTTTGCTTTCACAAACCCGGTTTAATTTACTTTGTTAATGTGTTTAACCTGTTGATTTAATTAAGTAATAAACCCATAATTGTTTTGCAACCTACTCAGTTCTCGTATGCCTTCTTGGTCATCCTTCACACACATACTGTGCTATAGGCTAATTAGTGAGCGTTTTGTAAAGAAATGGAAACAGGTCGCACCATAACGATTATTTGCACTTGCACAAATAATAATAATAAATATAGCTGCAAGCAGCGATGCGGGTTCCTCCGCAAAATGGCAAAATATTACAAAAATGTACATTGTAGAAGGTCAAGAGTTGGACAACAAGAGAGCAAAACTACTTCATGTTTGGCCAACAACAGGCTGAATGGGGATTTGAACTCATGAGCATAAGGTCACAAGTCAGTCTCTCTATCCTCTCTGCTACACACCAACTGTTGAGATTGTATGAGTAGAAAGGGCAGAGTATGAGTTTTGGTCAGCTTTGGGACAAAGGTTAAGAAACGGTTGACACATGAATGATGTCACCTTGAAGCCAATAAGGTTTGAAGAACCATCAGTCAAAATTATATTTGATTTATTGACACAAAGATATTGAGGCAATGTGGACACTTGCATAAATACACCCCTTTCAGACATTTTGTATTGCATTTCTCATTCCATTTCACCCTATATAAAGACACATCTGTAGTGATGGTCCGCTCGGTACTGCGGTGTCGATACTGTCCCGACACATTCAACACTCACTGCATCGGAACAACGTTTCGAGACAGGTTTTAAACACACTTCCGGTCATGTGTCAAAGTGTTTCGAAACGTTTTGTGACGTGATCTTGAACGAAACCTGTCTCGTACTTGCCAAAAGACTGACGTGTCGGGGTATAAAATGAGGCGGCAAAGCCAAGGTTTTGAATGCGTGAGACCTTGGTTGAGAGATTTGTGAGAGTTTGAGACAGTTTGAGAGAGTCTGTCTCTGTCTCTGACGTTCTCTAACTGTCTCAAGACAGTTAGAGAACGTCAGAGACAGTTAGAGAACGTCAGAGAAAGTTAGTTACTTGTGTGCCATTAGCGAAATCCTGTTTGTGTATTTGTCTGTTTGTGTGCTGTACACACAACAGCACACAAACAGACAAATAAACAAACAGAATTTCGCTAATATATATGAATATGAAACAACTTTATACTGTGTTTATTGTCTCATACAGTTCGAAAATCATATTTGGGCTTAAATGTATTGTTGGATGAAAGCCATCGCTGCCGTATTCGATACCGCGCCATCTGCATTGCAGGGCGGCAATAATTCCGTTCAACCACAAGGATCCTTAAGATCACAATGTGGAATTAGCTATAAGACTGTTGGTTATGGTATACTCGTAGCTGTCAGCAGATGTCGCTGTTGAGTAAAGGTTTCGAGCGTTTCAAAGGCCCCGACTCCAATGTTTCAATTGTATCAGTGTTTTGAAAAGCCTCGATTTGCCCATCACTACACATCTGCCCGCACACTTTTCCCATCCATGCTGTTTCCCTCTCTCCCAGCGCAGGTCAAAATGCCAAAAGCAGAAATGCTGCAGCAGCCCCATGAGGATTGGGTGTAATCCAAAAATTGCCTCCCACAATCAAAACATTAACAGCAACATTGTTTTCAAACTTTCTCAAAAATGGCTTAAAACCACAGATATTGACTCTGTTCTTGAGTAGATCTCTTTCCAGAATCTCAGTCAATCCAGAATCACAAGTAGCCTCATAGGCAATTGGACTAGGGGACAGCCCACGTTAAGCTCCTTGCAAGTACAGCCTGTGATAGTAAAATGGCCGACTCTCTGTTCCCATGAAACTACACAGCATGCACACTCAGGGTGATCAACAAGATTATATTAACTAATAAACAATAACATTACAAACATCTAACTGAACGAACACAACAACTGAAATCCCTTGCGTAGCTGTTGTAACCAAACTATTTTCCACAAGTCTTTGCGTTTTTGACATGTCGCACTGCATGCTGGGTACCGAAGAGCGCTGACGCTGATTATCTAGCTGTGCTCTGACTGCTGATATGACGAGATGCTAGTGGCGCGCTAAGGTCTCAGAGTCTCTCCTGCATCGGGCACAAGTTCTGCCCGATTAGCAAGCTATTTTTACTAATGTTTTGTTAGCAATTGAATGGTAATGCAAGCTAGCTAAAAACAATGTTAGTTAGCTTGGCTAAACTGGTTTTCATAGCAACAAAAATCAACAAATCAGATCAGTCGAACTTTATTCAGAAAGGGGATCTGTATTTTTTACTCTACTCTTAACGCATGACTATGTTTAACTTAATGTCTGCACCTCCCTGTCACAAACTGTCTCCGGAGTGGAGGGTGGGGGCTTCATATCCAACAAATTACACCCCTGAACTTTTAAAACAGATCTAATGGCCTACTACAATTGTAAATATCCTATGGCTTCTTCTCCAATTGGGCCTCAATACAACGTCATCTAATATTTTCTGCCCATTCTGCACAGTTTTTGGGGACTTTCCACACCATCACCCTTTGCCCAGTCCCTCTATTCTGCCCTACTACATGTGTTTTCCAACACCAGTTACAATCAACCCTGGGCAGGGACGGCGCCAGATAATTTTTTATACAGGTGCTGGGGAGGTGCTACATCATTGACAGGGGGAGCTGCGCAATTATATATACATAATAAAGTAATAAAGAAGCAGTACTTCTCTTGAGTGGTTTTTATTCAGATGAATAATCATTGGATTCAGGTCAAAAGTCTATCACTTGAACTGGTTTCATCACTTAAGACACTCAAAGTCAACAGCTTGGCATACTGGGACATGGAAAGAATTAAACATTTAGACTTTCATCAAAGTAAAAAATGCTGGTTTGTCCTTTTTCATCAATGTCCTCAAAAAAGCAGTCTGCAGAGCTACTGTGTCTGTGGGGTGACTGTCTCTGGAGGGCTGGCAGGCAGGGGCAAGCAGGGCCTGCAGGCAGGCCAGCTGGATGAAGCTGTCCTGGGGTCAGGGCTGAAGAGAAGCTGTCCAGCTAGAGAGGGGTAGTCCAGCAAGGGGTCTGTGTTGATCTCAGCATTCTCTGTTGCATCCTCTGTTACGCTCAGCATCCACTGTTGAACTCTGTTGAGCAGGCCTCTGCATGACCCTCCAGACCTGTCAAAGTGAAGAAATCATCACCCATCTACACTTGATACAGACTTCAGTTGACTGTGTATTGCAGTGGCATTACTTGAACTTGAATTCAAATGTGTTGACCTGATGGAGACCCATGCAAAGTCACTCAAAACACAGGTTCGATTCCACGCTCTGGCAAGAGTATTTAGCTCTAAACTGGTCAATATATACACATCTGACAAAAGACCAGCTCGACCTTTGCCTGTAAACAGTGATTCTGACTGTCAGAGACCTTTAAATAGCCTGACCTACTGAAATTGGCAAAACTAGCCTGGCTAACGTAGGTCGCTTTCTCAGGGCATATGACGAATGTAACAGGCTCGCCCTGAAAAATCAGATATACTGGCTATCTTTAGCAGGCCCTTGTCTACAAAAAGCAGTCCTCCCTGACGTTTTTGGAGTAGAATTGAGTGAAATACAAAATTGTTTACACACTGCCAGTGGGCGAGCCTAGTCTGACTCTGAGGCTAACGTCAAAACAATGTACCCCCGGGACGCATTATCACTCCAATTGCAAGTCCACAAAACACAAAAATAATCGGAGCATCTGGCTAAAAGCACAATTCCCATATCTCCTAAAGGCTTCCCTCCTCAACCTTTTTCGTGTAGACCTAACTGTAAAATGGTGAACTTATGAACATGACGCGACCAAAACATGGCTGCCGCCTAAGCCTATGCGGCCTCCCTGGCGCATAGGCTTATTACAAAGACTTTCACGCCCCAAATCAAAATTCTGAGCCGACAGGTCTGTCGGGAATTGCTTTTTGTCCTAAAGGCTGCCCTCCTCGACCTTTTTGATGAACAATTCGCCGAGATGCAAAATGATTCACTAATTAAAAACACAGAGGAAAAAAGCTAGAGCTACAGTAGCTACTTTTCGAGTTCGGTTTTCCGTCACTTCAGACTCACGATCTAAAGGTCTAAAAGTGCTAAAACCTTCACCATAATTCAAGAGTGGTGTACTTTCACGAACCAAATCATTAATTCTAGCTTAAAATGTGTAAAAATAGGACTTACCGAACGTGGCTGCCTCCAACACGGCTATCAAGCGATTCCAGTTGAAAACAACAATGGCCGCCGAAAAATTATTTATATCCGTAACGGCGAGCTGCGATTGGAAGCGAAATGAAACAGGGGCTAAAAACCGAGGATGGGGGCTTGGTCAGCACATAATTTCCAGAAAGTATGTGTGTGCGTCTCGCCAAACTCGCTCGTGTGTCAAGGGGCAGGATGAGTGTGCGCGCGCTGTGGAGCCAATTCAATTGAATTCAATCATAAATTGACATATCAAGGTGAAATTGCGTATGGTAGGCTACTTCAGAATTATGTCAACTTGAAGGCAGTAACGTTTGAAAAACCATCAGTCAAAATTATATTTGATTTATTAAAGGTCACATGACATGAAAACTTCACTTTAGGAGGTTGTTTAACATTAATATGAGTTCCCCTAGCCTGCCTTTGGTCCCCCAGTGGCTAGAATTTTCGATAGGCGTAAACCAAGCCCTGGGTGTTCTTCTCCGCCTTCGAGAAAATGAAGGCTCAAACGCTCGGTTTGAAAATCTCCTCTTATTGACGTCACAAGGAGCCAGGCTACCGCCCTTCTCTCTGATGTGCCCGCCCAGATAATCCGGCCCGCCCATGAGGAACTGAGCTACGATCGTGCAAGGGCAAGTGCAATATCGTGTTTTCCTGCAGAGACATCATGGCTAGCAAACGAACAAAGCTTAACAGTTGCTCAGTGCTTGGATGTACAAATCAACACAAGTCTTTTTGTAGTTCCTTCATCCGAGCCTCTAAACAATCAGTATCTTAATTTTATTTTCGCTGGAAATGCGCCTACACAACTTCTGTTGTAGGCGCATTTGTTTTGTATGTCTGCGCCAAACACTTCAGCCACGACTGTTTCCTCAACTTAAGCTAATACAAAATTGGCCTTGCTGAAATTAAATTCTGGATCAGTACTAACTCTCCTTCGTCCAGCTACTAACCTCGGACAAGTAAGTTAACTAACGCTATATCATTTTGTAGCTTTACTGTATATGGTTACCTAGCTTGCTACCCTTAGAATGTGGCTGTAACATTAGCTCTGCAGTTAACAGCTGAGTTAATGTCGCAAGGTAGATAGCATCAAGTATGTGTGTGAATACACATGCTGTACATGAGTGTTGTACACTTCTTTGTTATTTGGATAACCGTTCTGCTGTTGGTGTTATGGCGCGCGCGATATCCACCTTTCCCCTCATTGAAATGACTGAGTGTGTACCTCTGCAAACCAGGGTTATCAGATGAGAATGGGCAAATTCGAGGCATCTTACAGCAACGGGGTTACAGCCATTGCGATACATCCATTGTAAACATTAGCGCATGGTGCCGCCCCTCCGCTCCTCATTAGCATTTAAGGCTACAGACACCAAAACAGCGCGTTCTGAGGAAAGCTCCTTGTGGGACTGCTAGTAGTGGCTGTAATTCTGCACCAAGGCTGAATTTTGGGAAAGACACTTCTGATACAGTATTAGGGGACCACTAAGGCCTATATAAAAGCATCCAAAAACAGCATGTCATGTGACCTTTAACACAAAGATATTGTGGCAATGTGTACATTTACATAAATACACGTCTTTCAGCCATTTTGTATTGCATTCCTTATTCAATATCACCCTATAGAAAGACATGTATTCTACAAATCTGTAACAAATTTCAAGTCAATTGGATCTACGGTTCATGAGGAGAATGGATTTGAAGGTTTTACCAAATGTGGACAGTACAAGACAATTCATAAGTCTAACAATATGGGTCCTTGAGGCTTTTTTGTTCCTCATGAGAAACAAGGCATGTTTACCAATTTACAGGCATTTTGGGCTAATGGTGCGCTGGAGAAATCACGTAGACTTTGGGCGTGGCTTATAGTGCCACCTATGGGCATACATGGGCCATTAGCGGTCTGGGAGTAGTGAGTGACCTGGTGTATCATTGAGCCAAATTTGAAAAAATCGGGTCAAGGACTTTTTGAGCTATTGAGCCATTTAGCAGAGAAGAAGAAAAATAAGAAGAAGAACAAATATAGCTGCAAGCAGCGATGTGGGTTCCTCCGCAAAATGGCAAAATATTATAAACATGTACACTGTCGAAGATCGAGAGTTGGACAACAAGAGAGCAAAACTACTTCATGTTTGGCCAACAACAATAGGCTGAATGTGGATTTGAACTCATGAGCATAAGGTTACAAGTCAGTCTCTCTATCCTCTCTGCTACACACCAACTGTTGAGATTTTATGAATAGAAAGGGCAGAGTAGTACAAGATTATATTAACTAACAAACAATAACATTACAAACATCTAACGGAACAAACCAGGGTTCTTGCAGGTTTCAGCAAGTCAAATTTAAGACCTTTTTAAGACATTTTAAGACCATAAAGATTGAAATTTAAGACCTACACGACGCATTACCCCAAAAAATATTCAAATCAAAGAAATTCTGAAAAAAAAACATTTTATTTCAATGAATTCAGTCATTGAAAAAGCATACATTTAATTTACAGATAAAACAATCACATTAGTAATTTTTGAATATTTTTTGGGCAAAGTTTTGCAGCGAGCCTTGTACCTGGAGCTGGGTACCGCTTGTAACCAACAGCGGAAATCGCTGTGATCTAGCCATGTCTCGTTGAAAGTACACTTTCCCATTTTCCACACGTAGCCGAACTTTAACAAACTCTGAGGAAGCGCAGACGTATTTCGCGGGCAGGTATTGCATTTATAACAGGATTTGTAGTTTTATCACCGTGTACATACCAACACCAATATCCCCCAGAAAGAACTACAACACACCGAACCAACGTTCTGAGGGCAGCGTTCTGCTGGTTTCGTTTGTAGAGCTCCGCTTTGTAGGCTGCGACTCAATACTTTTTTGCTACTTTGTCATAACTTTCTGCGGCCAGCGGTTCTGGAAATGAACGAGGGTAAAACCTTTTTTAGACCTGACTAAATGAAATTTAAGACCTCGGATGAAAATATGGCCGTTTTTAAGACGTTTTAAGGCCTTAAATTTAAAGTTCCGAATTTTAGACTTTTTAAGACCCCGCGGGAACCCTGCAAACACAACAACTGAAATTCCTCGCACGGCTGTTGTAACCAAACTATTTTCCACAAGTCTTTGCGTTTTTGGACATGCCGCACTGCATGCTGGGTACCCAAGGGCGCTGACGCTGATAACCTAGCTGTGCTCCGACTGTGTGATATGAGTATTAGCTTTGGTCAGCTTTGGGACAAAAGTTAAGAAACGGTTGACATTTCAAGGTGAAATTGCGCACAATATTTCAGAATGATGTCTGCCTGTTTAACTAAACAAGTAATCAATTATAACAGGCCAAAAAACTGTGCCTGGATTCAAACCTGTGACCCTGAGCTTTGCAGGACAACATTTCAACCCATTGAGCTACCTGCAAGGCTGAGAACATGTGGTCAGTACTGTATAAAAAAATAAAGCCGTTTCTCCTGTAGCACAGATTGTTCGATTCGGCCAAAGTTTAGACAGCTGTAATTCAATGATCTTTTGACATATCAAGGTGAAATTGCGCGTGGTACTTCAGAACGATGTCATCCTGTTTAACTAAACTGATATTCAAAATTAAGACAGACTCAAACAATGCACTGGATTCAAACCTACGACCTTATACTTTACAGATCACCATCCCAGCTCATTGAGCTGTTCTCAGTGTTGAATATTGCCATGTTCAGTTACTGTACAAAAAAGTAAGCTGTTTCTCCTGTGGTAAGCGTTGTTAGATTCAGCCAAGGTTGAAACAGCTTTAATTGGGTGTGCTCAAGCCTTTGGCGAGAGCACAACCTTTGTTCTCTCACATATATATTTATTGGGTGTGCTTTGCCTTCGGCAAGGGCACAACCTTTGGTCTCTCACGTATATATTTATTATTTTTATTATTGTTTATTTTTGCGCCCCTAAGGCTCAGTCAATATTTGGACTACATAGACAACGTCGATGTCAAAAGGTTCGTCTTGGTCTCGATTGCGTTGCTTCTATTGGGATTTACGTTCCGTTGCACGGTTTAGGCTGAGCTTAAGTTTTTGTGGCGAAAAGTGTCTTCTGTCAACGAAGGGTAGCAGTGCTAGCCTACGTCACTACGTCAGCACACGTTAGCAACGACGCATGGATACAACGTGATAGAGACGTTCTAGCACGCAAATTGGAGCTTGGATTATGAGTGAAAAATGCCAACCCCCAAAATTACCAACCATTGGGTTTTGTTGAGAAAGCAATTTCGAGTGGAACTGCCATCTTGGATTTTTTTTTTAGGTTGTGAAAGTCTTTGTAATTTGAGCGAGTGCGGGTCGCCCGTGAGACAGCCTAGGCGGCAGCCATGCAAGCATCATAGTAGTTTAGTATTTTCGTATTTTTATAGTTCGGTCAATTCTACACCAAAAAACAGAAGGAGGGCAATGTTATGACGATATGACTATTGTGAAGACAGCCAGAAGGTGAGATTTTAATGTAGGTTGCTGTAAAAACTTTGGTTTGCTACGTGAGAGCCCTGTCAGCCTCCGTTGACGATTGCGTCAGCTGTTGTCGATCTCTGATGAGTATTTTCTTAATTTCGTACCAGGGTCAATTCTACATCAAAAATCAAAAGGAGGGCAGTGTTATAAAGATATGGCGATTGCGAAGACAGCCAGCGGGTCAGCATATTTTTGTGATTTGTGTAAAACCTGGAATTTGAGTGACACCGCGGCTTGTTTTGACGTTAGCTTCAGTCAGACTCCGCTCGCCTGGCAGTGTGTAGTACCAGAGCCTGTTTAAGGACATTCTCTGGTAGTACTGTCTTCAATGCCACAGCTAAACTTTATGTCAAAAGAAACATTCTCATTTCCGGCGCTTTCAAACAATCAGTGAAATGTGGAGCAACAGCAGCTAGCTTGCCTCTAGCAAACTTATTTTGAATTAGCCATTTCCCCCTACATTAATGTCAAACTTATTTACGTTTTGGGGGGCATATTTTCAGTTAGCTTGTTTCAAAGGGGGTTTGCAGCTGTTTCAATGGGTGTTCTTAATTAAATATGCAATATGAGTAGGCTAAATGCTTGAAAATATCACTAGAAGGGAAAAACTTAGAGGACGGACCCACCTGCAACCGACGCAAGCAAGCACACCCTACAATTGCCCCAGAAATTGTACCCTCTCTAGTTCAATCATATTTTGACATATCAAGGTGAAATTGTTTATGGTACTTCAGAGAGATGTCATCTTGAACCTTATTAGGTTTGAAAAACCATCATTCAAAATGACATTTGATTTAGTGACACAAACATATTGAGGCAATGTGGACATTTACATAAGTACACCATCATTGTCATCCTGTTTAACTAAACAGATAACAGCCAACGTTGAAACTGATCTAATTCAATCATGATTTGACATACCAAGGTGAAATTGTTTGTGGTACTTCAGAAAGATGTCATCCTGTTGAACTAAACAGATAATCAAAATTATGACAGGCCAAAAAACTATGGCTGGATTCCAACCTACGACCTTATACTTTACAGGTCACCATCCCAGCCCATTGAGCTATTCTTAGTGTTGAATATTGTCATGTTCAGTTACTGTATAAAAAAGTAAGCTGTTTCTCCTGTGGTAAGCGTTGTTAGATTCAGCCTAAGTTGAAACTGCTTGTACATTTCCTATAAAAACGGGACAACGGGATGACTGGGTTGCTGCTGTAAAGAATAACTTTCTCATCGTTTTTTTAAACAGGTTGTTTGGAGTGCCATAACTTGTCATGGAAGGGAATTTTAAATCATGCCTAGCATCAGTGGGAATGTGTCCTGGCTTAGGTTACTGAAATGAATTTGTGCAACAGGCAAGGGATCAACCTGAACAATCAATTTACTTCATTAGAGATAACCATTAGAGTTATCTCTACCATGCGTAGACTACAAGTAGCTAGCTACTGTGGTGAACCTGGCTTGTTTTGCAGTGGTTTACACAGTCTCGCTAAACAGATGATCAGAGTGTTGTGATGGGCTCAAATAAACACGCATTGCTATGTTTTTACAACCGGAGGATTGATCGGAAGACTAGAAACCGTTTTGTTTCTAGTCTAATTAAAAACTATGCCTCTGACTGGTTTTGAACATTAAACCCTTTGCTTACCAGCACAACATCTCAGCCAATTGAGCCATTCCCAGACATGGATTACACAAAACTGGATAATAAAAAAAAGCTGTTTCTCCAATGGCGAGCATTGTCAGATTTGGTCGAAGTTCAAACAGCTGTAATTCAGTCATATTTCGACATATCAAGGTGAAACTGTGCATTGTACTTCAGGGGCATGTCACCTTAAAGCCTATTAAGTTTGAACCATCCTTCAAAAATACATTTGATTTAGTGACACAAACATATTGAGGCAATGTGTACACTTACATAAATACACCCCTTTCAGCCATTTTGGATTTGATTCAATTGTCTTAAGTAACATTTTTAAATACGTCAATGATACATATCTGTACAAAATCTCAAGTCAATTAGATCTTTGGTTCAAGAGAAGAGGAATTTTTAAGGTTTTCAAAAATTATCACTGTACAGGACAATCCATCATGGCGGACCTTATGGGTCCTTGAGGCTTTTTTGTTCCTCATGAAAAATGAGGCATGCACACCAGGATTCAGAAGAATTGGAGCAATGGGGTGGGAATGCTATCACTTAGAAAATTTGACTTTTGGGCGTGGCCTGTGGCGCCCCCTATTGTCTGATGTGGCCCATATTTGGTGTGGGGGTACCCACTTGGATGTAGTATCAATGTGCCAAATTAAAAAATGTATGACAAGGGACTTTTTGAGATATTGAGGCGCAAGGAGAAGAAAAATAATAATAACTAGAGAGGGTACAATTTCTGGGGAAATTGTAGGGTGTGCCTGCTTGCGTCGGTTGCACAGGGGTCCGTTTTTTAATGAAATTTTTACAACTGATATTTCTGTATATTTTATATTAAAAAAGCATAGGGCCTACTTATTATTTATAAAGATTACATAGATTTAAAAGCATATTTTTTAATGCTTATTTACAACTCAAAATACGAGTGAAGTGTAGAATGAAATATGAGGTCTTCTCATTTCCCCTGCAAGAGGCAGCCTCATAGCTGAATCAAAACGAATACATTTGGCAGACCGGTGTAAAAATTGACCTAATCTCTATGACTTAAACGTCCTTATAAGTTTTCCCTTCTCGTGATATTTTCAGGCATTTAGCCTACTCATATTGCATTCATTCATTAATAAAGAACCCCCTTTGAAGATTATTCTACAACGTTACCGGCAGTAGAAGATGGAATCGCGATTCAAACAGTACCATCTGCTAACTGAAAATATGCCCCCAAAAACGTAAATAAGCTTGACATTTATTTAGTGGAAAATCGCTCATTCATAAAAAGCTCACTGGTAGCGATCATTGTCAGTAACAACGCAAAATGCGATATAGCCCTGTGTGGAGAAGCTGCCCCGGTAAATTCTACTACAGTACAGTACTAGACTACTGCTGTGTTCGTCTTGGTAGCGATTGCGTTGGTTAAATTCTATCGTTCCGTTGTACGGTTTAGGCTGAAATTAATTATTTTCATGAACAGATTGACAAAGTTTAGGCTGTGGCAATGAAGTTCAGGTTAGTAGTCAGATAGTTTCACCTATTGGAAGACTTTTGATTTAAGTAAGGGGAGTGCCGAACATGTTCTGTCTCCGTTTGACTTCCTAAACAGCTGTGTATTGTAGATGTTTTTGTAGTGTGTCTCGCGTAGGCTACAGCGTTGCAGTGAGCAACACTGGTTTGAAACCACAGGTAATAATAATTTAACCAACAAATCGTTTACTTGTAATGTAATGTCATAATAAATCCTACAACGAAAATGTATTTGTGAGGAATGTTTATTTTAACGATTGAAAACAGATGCATCATAGACCACTGTAGTATGTGTTGCCCGGGCAACAGAGACTAATGTCATGCTAATGCTTCAGTGAAATAGTAGACTACCGTTTCCGAAAGTAGATGTGGGCCTACTTCCTTAATAATATCAGCTAATATTGCACATTACATTTCACAATTGTGTTTCACATCACAAAGTAAAATGAGTAAATAGTTATCACCCTGGCCTCTTTGCTTGTGGCGTTTCTGCAGCTGCCTTGCAGTAAAGCTATAGTTAGCCTAGCAATCCCCCAAGTTAACAGATGCGAAACGAATGTTCTGCTACAGGTAGTCACGCGTGTTTTCGTGACGTTAGTGACGTTAGTGACGTTAGTAACGTCAATGACTGTGGCTAGCAAATTAGCCACCGTTAGCTTCAGTTTTCACCACAAAAACTTAACTTAAAAGTAAAGTAAATAAAAATACAAGCAACTCAATCGCTACCAAGACGAAACTTTTGACACCTAGGTTGTCTATGTAGGCCAAATATTGACGAAGATTTAGGGGGGCAAAAAGAAATAAAAATAATAATAATAACTAGAAACGGCTGTTCCTGCGAAACAGCAGTGAGAATGCTGAAAACCTGAATGGGGATAGCTGACCATGCTAAAAAAGCGGAAAATTGTGAAAATTTAGTGGAAAGTTATAAGCTGAAGCGCCTGAAAGGTATTTTTGAAAGGGGCTGGAGCTGGACGAAGGTATAAAACTACAGAAAAGAGAAGAAAAATGCAAAAAGAGAAATAATTCTGAAGAATTTGAAAATTTAGCAGAATTTTTTTTGCTGGAGTTTCAAAAGGCCTGAAATGTATGTCAGAAAGGACCTGCAGCAAGATGAAGGCAGAAAAGTACAGAAAAGATAAGAAAAATGCAAAAGTACTGGCAGTTGGAAGGTACTGCTGTGAAAGGTATTTTTGAAAGGACCTGGAGCAAGATGAAGGCAGAAAACAGAAGAAAAGAGAAGAAAAGAAGAAGAAAAATGCAAAACAATAAGGGCAAAAATTCAGAAAGATGAGCTGCAGGAAAATGTGAAAATTTAGCAGAAAACCAGTTGCTGAAGTCTGGGTTGAACGAATTTGAAGGTAAAAGGACAACACTGGAACGACTTGAACTTGCTGGAAAAAAGTAGCAACCGTTGGTCATTGGCAACAGACTGGCAACATTTCTAACCTAGAATCTCGGTTTCAGGTTCAAGATGGAGGAGAAACTAATCATGTGTGCCTGCACACCCAGTCCTGTTCAGACACTGAATTCAAAGACATAAAAATAAAAACTTTTAAATTCAATCACGTCACATTACGTGACTTTGTTGGTTGTGCAACTGCAAAAGCTACTTGAACTCAGATTAAAATGCTGCTGCAAAAAAAGCTGAACTACAGTATTGTGGGTATTAAATAAGATCATGCTACATCTAACCAGCGGATCATTTCTTGCAAGTGTGTCAAAGTGGTATTTGTACAGACTGCATTAACACCGTAGGCGTGAACAATGCATGCATCGTCATCGTCGTCCATCTGACTTTAGCCGAAGCGAAGCTAGAGAGAGGAAGCATTGGGAGATTTCCTACAGTAAGCTAGATACTGCTTCAAATTGAAAACGGATAATATATTTGAGTAAAGACAAGTTACTTAACATATGTGTTCAATATCGTCAATTAAAAGTAAAAACTTTCCAGTTATGAAGCGTTTGTTACCCCAGCCCCGGTTTGGCTGTTTGTGACGGTCAGCTATGACAGTCTTGAGCCTCGATTTTTGCAGATTTCTGTGAAACTTGCTAAAATAAAAACGATCTAGCTAGATTATGTACACTTTAAGATCAATGTACATACCTTGTTTGGCCAATTTGGTCAATTGTGGAAAAGAAGTCGAACCGTTTTTATTTATGGAGAGCCATCGCGCTAGCTCGACTATAGGAGAGAATAACAGAAATTTAGCTAGAATCCACACCTCAAACAAGTTAACCTAGACGCATAACTATACGTCCAATCAAAAAAATAAGGATATTTTCCGAGACCCGAGACTCTGCCGAAACCATAGATATCCTTTATATGTCTGTGCGGTCAGAAATACAACTCTTGGCAGTTTCGAAAACGTGTACCCAATTCTGCTTTCATGGTGCTTGTCTGTTTGGTTGCCACGGTGATGGCGCAGCTGTGATAGCTAACGAGCTAGGCAGAGAGAAAAACGAACATTTACCTAGCATCCACACCTCAAACAAGTTGACCTAGACGCAAAACTACACGTCCAATCAATAAAATGAGGATATTTTCCGAGACCCAAGACTCTGCCGAAACTAGAGATGTCCTTTATATGTCTGTGCGGTCAGAAATATGTCTCTACCGGCAGTTTCGAAATCGTCTTCCTTCTTGCTTTCTCTGACGGATTTTACCTAGCCTGGCTCTGCCGTCCTACGTACTTCCGTTCAAATGTATTTGCTTCTGTACATAGGTCTGGCCATGAGGTCCGTAAATCAGATTCTGCAGGTTGATTTTCTACCTGTCCAATAAGCGAACAGAGGGAGTGGCTGAGAACGATGACGTTGATGTTGTGCGCTAGTTTGTGTTGTAGTTCCGTAATGGCGGCGGAGAAAGATGCAAGGAAAGCCATTCGGTCCGTTGTGGCAACGCTGCCGAATATCCAACAGCTAAAGCCGGAGCAAGAACAAGTTTTGCTGAATTTTGTTGGTGGCCATGATGTTGTGGCCCTCCTCCCCACAGGGTTCGGGAAAAGTTTGATTTTCCAGCTACGGCAGCTAGCTCTGTTACAGTAGTGGTGAAGGAATTGGCTAAGGCGAACGCTAGCGATTGGTTATGGCAGATCAGAGTGGCTCTGGGCAGATCCAATAGTTTTAAACTTCAACAGAGTACCCGCCTACAAGGAAGTCAACGCTTGTCAATGGAGCGAGCCAGACTCCATGTACAAATGCAATGTACGAGAGTCTGGTTAGGACCAGGCTAGATTTTACCCACCTCTCCATTGAAGTTAGTGAGAGAATTTGAAAGGCTGCTCTTGCTTCAAGGCTCATAGCTGAAAATCTGTCAATGTGAGCTCTTTAGTAGTTACATTGGCTGAAAGAGGACAATTTTTCCTACATTTTAAGGTATAACTTGTTTCTGTAAGTTAAACTATATGAACGTTAGAGGAATTTGTTTGACAATTTAGTTGAATATCAGAAAAAGAGCAGGCAGCAGTGTGCCACTCTGCTTGCTGCTCATTCATAAAAATCAAGAAGGAGCAAACATTTTAATGTATTTCAAACTGTCATAATTCAAAATTGGCTGAATATTTGAAAAAGCTGAATCATTTGGGAATAGCTGAATGTCTTGTGAACATTTTAAAGGTTGAATGGTGTCTCTAGCTGAAAGTATGCTGAAGTAGTTACGTTTGAAAGAGGAGGAAGCTTTTTAATGATTTGAAAGGATTTACCATTACTTTTAATGGGAGAATAATTTGCACAAAAACCTTAATGTCTTAAAAAGTATAAAAGTGAGAAATACCAAAAGTCATAGCCAACATCTCCTGAAGGAGCTGAACGTTTTGATACCAAAATTGTAGGAATCGGTGAAAGTATGCAGGACGAGTTAAAGGCCAAAAAACGGCGGAAGAACTAAGAAGTTGATATAATAATAACTAGAAACGGCTGTTCCTGCGAAACAGCAGTGAGAATGCTGAAAACCTGAATGGGGATAGCTGACCATGCAAAAAAAGCTGAAAATAGTGACAATTTAGTAGAAAGTTATAAGCTGAAGCTTCAAAGCGCCCAAAATGTATTTTTGAAAGGGGCTGGAGCTGGACGAAGGCATAAAACTACAGAAAAGAGAAGAAAAATGCAAAAAGAGAAATAATTCAGAATAATTTGAAAATGTTGTAGGAAGTCATTTGCTCAGGTTTCAAAAAGCCTGAAATGTATGTTAGAAAGGACCTGCAGCGAGATAAAGGCAGAAAAGTACAGAAAAGAGAAGAAAAATGCAAAACAAAAATTGAAAAAAATCAGAAAGAAGCGAAACAATTAAAAATTTGAAAATTTAGCAGAAAATTATTTGCTGGAGTTTCAAAAGGCCTGAAATGTATGTTAGAAAGGACCTGCAGCAAGATGAAGGCAGAAAAGTACAGAAAAGAGAAGAAAAATGTAAAAGTACTGGCAGTTGGAAGGTACTGCTGTGAAATGTATTTTTGAAAGGACCTGGAGCAAGATGAAGGCAGAAAACAGAAGAAAAGAAGAAGAAAAATGCAAAACAATAAGGGCAAAAATTCAGAAAGATGAGCTGCAGGATAATGTGAAAATTTAGCAGAAAACCAGTTGCTGAAGTCTGGGTTGAACGAATTTGAAGGTAAAAGGACAACACTGGAATGACTTGAACTTGCTGGAAAAAAGTAGCAACCGTTGGTCATTGGCAACAGACTGGCAACATTTCTAACCTAGAATCTAGGTTTCAGGTTCAAGGTGGAGGAGAAACTAGTCCTGTTCAGACACTGAATTCAAAGATGACATAAAAATAAAAACTTTTAAATTCAATCACGTCACATTACGTGACTTTGTTGGTTGTGCAACTGCAAAAGCTACTTGAACTCAGATTAAAATGCTGCTGCAAAAAAAGCTGAACTACAGTATTGTGGGTATTAAATAAGATCATGCTACATCTAACCAGCGGATCATTTCTTGCAAGTGTGTCAAAGTGGTATTTGTACAGACTGCATTAACACCGTAGGCGTGAACAATGCATGCATCGTCATCGTCGTCCATCTGACTTTAGCCGAAGCGAAGCTAGAGAGAGGAAGCATTGGGAGATTTCCTACAGTAAGCTAGATACTGCTTCAAATTGAAAACGGATAAGATATTTGAGTAAAGACAAGTTACTTAACATATGTGTTCAATATCGTCAATTAAAAGTAAAAACTTTCCAGTTATGAAGCGTTTGTTACCCCAGCCCCGGTTTGGCTGTTTGTGACGGTCAGCTATGACAGTCTTGAGCCTCGATTTTTGCAGATTTCTGTGAAACTTGCTAAAATAAAAACGATCTAGCTAGATTATGTACACTTTAAGATCAATGTACATACCTTGTTTGGCCAATTTGGTCAATTGTGGAAAAGAAGTCGAACCGTTTTTATTTATGGAGAGCCATCGCGCTAGCTCGACTATAGGAGAGAATAACAGAAATTTAGCTAGAATCCACACCTCAAACAAGTTAACCTAGACGCAAAACTACACGTCCAATCAATAAAATGAGGATATTAATTAAAATGAAAAAGATTAAAATGCTGCTGCAAAAAAAGCTGAACTACAGTATTGTGGGTATTAAATAAGATCATGCTACATCTAACCAGCGGATCATTTCTTGCAAGTGTGTCAAAGTGGTATTTGTACAGACTGCATTAACACCGTAGGCGTGAACAATGCATGCATCGTCATCGTCGTCCATCTGACTTTAGCCGAAGCGAAGCTAGAGAGAGGAAGCATTGGGAGATTTCCTACAGTAAGCTAGATACTGCTTCAAATTGAAAACGGATAAGATATTTGAGTAAAGACAAGTTACTTAACATATGTGTTCAATATCGTCAATTAAAAGTAAAAACTTTCCAGTTATGAAGCGTTTGTTACCCCAGCCCCGGTTTGGCTGTTTGTGACGGTCAGCTATGACAGTCTTGAGCCTCGATTTTTGCAGATTTCTGTGAAACTTGCTAAAATAAAAACGATCTAGCTAGATTATGTACACTTTAAGATCAATGTACATACCTTGTTTGGCCAATTTGGTCAATTGTGGAAAAGAAGTCGAACCGTTTTTATTTATGGAGAGCCATCGCGCTAGCTCGACTATAGGAGAGAATAACAGAAATTTAGCTAGAATCCACACCTCAAACAAGTTAACCTAGACGCATAACTATACGTCCAATCAAAAAAATAAGGATATTTTCCGAGACCCGAGACTCTGCCGAAACCATAGATATCCTTTATATGTCTGTGCGGTCAGAAATACAACTCTTGGCAGTTTCGAAAACGTGTACCCAATTCTGCTTTCATGGTGCTTGTCTGTTTGGTTGCCACGGTGATGGCGCAGCTGTGATAGCTAACGAGCTAGGCAGAGAGAAAAACAAACATTTACCTAGCATCCACACCTCAAACAAGTTGACCTAGACGCAAAACTACACGTCCAATCAATAAAATGAGGATATTTTCCGAGACCCAAGACTCTGCCGAAACTAGAGATGTCCTTTATATGTCTGTGCGGTCAGAAATATGTCTCTACCGGCAGTTTCGAAATCGTCTTCCTTCTTGCTTTCTCTGACGGATTTTACCTAGCCTGGCTCTGCCGTCCTACGTACTTCCGTTCAAATGTATTTGCTTCTGTACATAGGTCTGGCCATGAGGTCCGTAAATCAGATTCTGCAGGTTGATTTTCTACCTGTCCAATAAGCGAACAGAGGGAGTGGCTGAGAACGATGACGTTGATGTTGTGCGCTAGTTTGTGTTGTAGTTCCGTAATGGCGGCGGAGAAAGATGCAAGGAAAGCCATTCGGTCCGTTGTGGCAACGCTGCCGAATATCCAACAGCTAAAGCCGGAGCAAGAACAAGTTTTGCTGAATTTTGTTGGTGGCCATGATGTTGTGGCCCTCCTCCCCACAGGGTTCGGGAAAAGTTTGATTTTCCAGCTACGGCAGCTAGCTCTGTTACAGTAGTGGTGAAGGAATTGGCTAAGGCGAACGCTAGCGATTGGTTATGGCAGATCAGAGTGGCTCTGGGCAGATCCAATAGTTTTAAACTTCAACAGAGTACCCGCCTACAAGGAAGTCAACGCTTGTCAATGGAGCGAGCCAGACTCCATGTACAAATGCAATGTACGAGAGTCTGGTTAGGACCAGGCTAGATTTTACCCACCTCTCCATTGAAGTTAGTGAGAGAATTTGAAAGGCTGCTCTCGCTTCAAGGCTCATAGCTGAAAATCTGTAAATGTGAGCTCTTTAGTAGTTACATTGGCTGAAAGAGGACAATTTTTCCTACATTTTAAGGTATAACTTGTTTCTGTAAGTTAAACTATATGAACGTTAGAGGAATTTGTTTGACAATTTAGTTGAATATCAGAAAAAGAGCAGGCAGCAGTGTGCCACTCTGCTTGCTGCTCATTCATAAAAATCAAGAAGGAGCAAACATTTTAATGTATTTCAAACTGTCATAATTCAAAATTGGCTGAATATTTGAAAAAGCTGAATCATTTGGGAATAGCTGAATGTCTTGTGAACATTTTAAAGGTTGAATGGTGTCTCTAGCTGAAAGTATGCTGAAGTAGTTACGTTTGAAAGAGGAGGAAGCTTTTTAATGATTTGAAAGGATTTACCATTACTTTTAATGGGAGAATAATTTGCACAAAAACCTTAATGTCTTAAAAAGTATAAAAGTGAGAAATACCAAAAGTCATAGCCAACATCTCCTGAAGGAGCTGAACGTTTTGATACCAAAATTGTAGGAATCGGTGAAAGTATGCAGGACGAGTTAAAGGCCAAAAAACGGCGGAAGAACTAAGAAGTTGATATAATAATAACTAGAAACGGCTGTTCCTGCGAAACAGCAGTGAGAATGCTGAAAACCTGAATGGGGATAGCTGACCATGCAAAAAAAGCTGAAAATAGTGACAATTTAGTAGAAAGTTATAAGCTGAAGCTTCAAAGCGCCCAAAATGTATTTTTGAAAGGGGCTGGAGCTGGACGAAGGCATAAAACTACAGAAAAGAGAAGAAAAATGCAAAAAGAGAAATAATTCAGAATAATTTGAAAATGTTGTAGGAAGTCATTTGCTCAGGTTTCAAAAAGCCTGAAATGTATGTTAGAAAGGACCTGCAGCGAGATAAAGGCAGAAAAGTACAGAAAAGAGAAGAAAAATGCAAAACAAAAATTGAAAAAAATCAGAAAGAAGCGAAACAATTAAAAATTTGAAAATTTAGCAGAAAATTATTTGCTGGAGTTTCAAAAGGCCTGAAATGTATGTTAGAAAGGACCTGCAGCAAGATGAAGGCAGAAAAGTACAGAAAAGAGAAGAAAAATGTAAAAGTACTGGCAGTTGGAAGGTACTGCTGTGAAATGTATTTTTGAAAGGACCTGGAGCAAGATGAAGGCAGAAAACAGAAGAAAAGAAGAAGAAAAATGCAAAACAATAAGGGCAAAAATTCAGAAAGATGAGCTGCAGGATAATGTGAAAATTTAGCAGAAAACCAGTTGCTGAAGTCTGGGTTGAATGAATTTGAAGGTAAAAGGACAACACTGGAATGACTTGAACTTGCTGGAAAAAAGTAGCAACCGTTGGTCATTGGCAACAGACTGGCAACATTTCTAACCTAGAATCTAGGTTTCAGGTTCAAGGTGGAGGAGAAACTAGTCCTGTTCAGACACTGAATTCAAAGATGACATAAAAATAAAAACTTTTAAATTCAATCACGTCACATTACGTGACTTTGTTGGTTGTGCAACTGCAAAAGCTACTTGAACTCAGATTAAAATGCTGCTGCAAAAAAAGCTGAACTACAGTATTGTGGGTATTAAATAAGATCATGCTACATCTAACCAGCGGATCATTTCTTGCAAGTGTGTCAAAGTGGTATTTGTACAGACTGCATTAACACCGTAGGCGTGAACAATGCATGCATCGTCATCGTCGTCCATCTGACTTTAGCCGAAGCGAAGCTAGAGAGAGGAAGCATTGGGAGATTTCCTACAGTAAGCTAGATACTGCTTCAAATTGAAAACGGATAATATATTTGAGTAAAGACAAGTTACTTAACATATGTGTTCAATATCGTCAATTAAAAGTAAAAACTTTCCAGTTATGAAGCGTTTGTTACCCCAGCCCCGGTTTGGCTGTTTGTGACGGTCAGCTATGACAGTCTTGAGCCTCGATTTTTGCAGATTTCTGTGAAACTTGCTAAAATAAAAACGATCTAGCTAGATTATGTACACTTTAAGATCAATGTACATACCTTGTTTGGCCAATTTGGTCAATTGTGGAAAAGAAGTCGAACCGTTTTTATTTATGGAGAGCCATCGCGCTAGCTCGACTATAGGAGAGAATAACAGAAATTTAGCTAGAATCCACACCTCAAACAAGTTAACCTAGACGCATAACTATACGTCCAATCAAAAAAATAAGGATATTTTCCGAGACCCGAGACTCTGCCGAAACCATAGATATCCTTTATATGTCTGTGCGGTCAGAAATACAACTCTTGGCAGTTTCGAAAACGTGTACCCAATTCTGCTTTCATGGTGCTTGTCTGTTTGGTTGCCACGGTGATGGCGCAGCTGTGATAGCTAACGAGCTAGGCAGAGAGAAAAACGAACATTTACCTAGCATCCACACCTCAAACAAGTTGACCTAGACGCAAAACTACACGTCCAATCAATAAAATGAGGATATTTTCCGAGACCCAAGACTCTGCCGAAACTAGAGATGTCCTTTATATGTCTGTGCGGTCAGAAATATGTCTCTACCGGCAGTTTCGAAATCGTCTTCCTTCTTGCTTTCTCTGACGGATTTTACCTAGCCTGGCTCTGCCGTCCTACGTACTTCCGTTCAAATGTATTTGCTTCTGTACATAGGTCTGGCCATGAGGTCCGTAAATCAGATTCTGCAGGTTGATTTTCTACCTGTCCAATAAGCGAACAGAGGGAGTGGCTGAGAACGATGACGTTGATGTTGTGCGCTAGTTTGTGTTGTAGTTCCGTAATGGCGGCGGAGAAAGATGCAAGGAAAGCCATTCGGTCCGTTGTGGCAACGCTGCCGAATATCCAACAGCTAAAGCCGGAGCAAGAACAAGTTTTGCTGAATTTTGTTGGTGGCCATGATGTTGTGGCCCTCCTCCCCACAGGGTTCGGGAAAAGTTTGATTTTCCAGCTACGGCAGCTAGCTCTGTTACAGTAGTGGTGAAGGAATTGGCTAAGGCGAACGCTAGCGATTGGTTATGGCAGATCAGAGTGGCTCTGGGCAGATCCAATAGTTTTAAACTTCAACAGAGTACCCGCCTACAAGGAAGTCAACGCTTGTCAATGGAGCGAGCCAGACTCCATGTACAAATGCAATGTACGAGAGTCTGGTTAGGACCAGGCTAGATTTTACCCACCTCTCCATTGAAGTTAGTGAGAGAATTTGAAAGGCTGCTCTCGCTTCAAGGCTCATAGCTGAAAATCTGTCAACTGTGAGCTCTTTAGTAGTTACATTGGCTGAAAGAGGACAATTTTTCCTACATTTTAAGGTATAACTTGTTTCTGTAAGTTAAACTATATGAACGTTAGAGGAATTTGTTTGACAATTTAGTTGAATATCAGAAAAAGAGCAGGCAGCAGTGTGCCACTCTGCTTGCTGCTCATTCATAAAAATCAAGAAGGAGCAAACATTTTAATGTATTTCAAACTGTCATAATTCAAAATTGGCTGAATATTTGAAAAAGCTGAATCATTTGGGAATAGCTGAATGTCTTGTGAACATTTTAAAGGTTGAATGGTGTCTCTAGCTGAAAGTATGCTGAAGTAGTTACGTTTGAAAGAGGAGGAAGCTTTTTAATGATTTGAAAGGATTTACCATTACTTTTAATGGGAGAATAATTTGCACAAAAACCTTAATGTCTTAAAAAGTATAAAAGTGAGAAATACCAAAAGTCATAGCCAACATCTCCTGAAGGAGCTGAACGTTTTGATACCAAAATTGTAGGAATCGGTGAAAGTATGCAGGACGAGTTAAAGGCCAAAAAACGGCGGAAGAACTAAGAAGTTGATATAATAATAACTAGAAACGGCTGTTCCTGCGAAACAGCAGTGAGAATGCTGAAAACCTGAATGGGGATAGCTGACCATGCAAAAAAAGCTGAAAATAGTGACAATTTAGTAGAAAGTTATAAGCTGAAGCTTCAAAGCGCCCAAAATGTATTTTTGAAAGGGGCTGGAGCTGGACGAAGGCATAAAACTACAGAAAAGAGAAGAAAAATGCAAAAAGAGAAATAATTCAGAATAATTTGAAAATGTTGTAGGAAGTCATTTGCTCAGGTTTCAAAAAGCCTGAAATGTATGTTAGAAAGGACCTGCAGCGAGATAAAGGCAGAAAAGTACAGAAAAGAGAAGAAAAATGCAAAACAAAAATTGAAAAAAATCAGAAAGAAGCGAAACAATTAAAAATTTGAAAATTTAGCAGAAAATTATTTGCTGGAGTTTCAAAAGGCCTGAAATGTATGTTAGAAAGGACCTGCAGCAAGATGAAGGCAGAAAAGTACAGAAAAGAGAAGAAAAATGTAAAAGTACTGGCAGTTGGAAGGTACTGCTGTGAAATGTATTTTTGAAAGGACCTGGAGCAAGATGAAGGCAGAAAACAGAAGAAAAGAAGAAGAAAAATGCAAAACAATAAGGGCAAAAATTCAGAAAGATGAGCTGCAGGATAATGTGAAAATTTAGCAGAAAACCAGTTGCTGAAGTCTGGGTTGAACTGAATTTGAAGGTAAAAGGACAACACTGGAATGACTTGAACTTGCTGGAAAAATGTAGCAACCGTTGGTCATTGGCAACAGACTGGCAACATTTCTAACCTAGAATCTAGGTTTCAGGTTCAAGGTGGAGGAGAAACTAGTCCTGTTCAGACACTGAATTCAAAGATGACATAAAAATAAAAACTTTTAAATTCAATCACGTCACATTACGTGACTTTGTTGGTTGTGCAACTGCAAAAGCTACTTGAACTCAGATTAAAATGCTGCTGCAAAAAAAGCTGAACTACAGTATTGTGGGTATTACATAAGATCATGCTACATCTAACCAGCGGATCATTTCTTGCAAGTGTGTCAAAGTGGTATTTGTACAGACTGCATTAACACCGTAGGCGTGAACAATGCATGCATCGTCATCGTCGTCCATCTGACTTTAGCCGAAGCGAAGCTAGAGAGAGGAAGCATTGGGAGATTTCCTACAGTAAGCTAGATACTGCTTCAAATTGAAAACGGATAAGATATTTGAGTAAAGACAAGTTACTTAACATATGTGTTCAATATCGTCAATTAAAAGTAAAAACTTTCCAGTTATGAAGCGTTTGTTACCCCAGCCCCGGTCTGGCTGTTTGTGACGGTCAGCTATGACAGTCTTGAGCCTCGATTTTTGCAGATTTCTGTGAAACTTGCTAAAATAAAAACGATCTAGCTAGATTATGTACACTTTAAGATCAATGTACATACCTTGTTTGGCCAATTTGGTCAATTGTGGAAAAGAAGTCGAACCGTTTTTATTTATGGAGAGCCATCGCGCTAGCTCGACTATAGGAGAGAATAACAGAAATTTAGCTAGAATCCACACCTCAAACAAGTTAACCTAGACGCATAACTATACGTCCAATCAAAAAAATAAGGATATTTTCCGAGACCCGAGACTCTGCCGAAACCATAGATATCCTTTATATGTCTGTGCGGTCAGAAATACAACTCTTGGCAGTTTCGAAAACGTGTACCCAATTCTGCTTTCATGGTGCTTGTCTGTTTGGTTGCCACGGTGATGGCGCAGCTGTGATAGCTAACGAGCTAGGCAGAGAGAAAAACGAACATTTACCTAGCATCCACACCTCAAACAAGTTGACCTAGACGCAAAACTACACGTCCAATCAATAAAATGAGGATATTTTCCGAGACCCAAGACTCTGCCGAAACTAGAGATGTCCTTTATATGTCTGTGCGGTCAGAAATATGTCTCTACCGGCAGTTTCGAAATCGTCTTCCTTCTTGCTTTCTCTGACGGATTTTACCTAGCCTGGCTCTGCCGTCCTACGTACTTCCGTTCAAATGTATTTGCTTCTGTACATAGGTCTGGCCATGAGGTCCGTAAATCAGATTCTGCAGGTTGATTTTCTACCTGTCCAATAAGCGAACAGAGGGAGTGGCTGAGAACGATGACGTTGATGTTGTGCGCTAGTTTGTGTTGTAGTTCCGTAATGGCGGCGGAGAAAGATGCAAGGAAAGCCATTCGGTCCGTTGTGGCAACGCTGCCGAATATCCAACAGCTAAAGCCGGAGCAAGAACAAGTTTTGCTGAATTTTGTTGGTGGCCATGATGTTGTGGCCCTCCTCCCCACAGGGTTCGGGAAAAGTTTGATTTTCCAGCTACGGCAGCTAGCTCTGTTACAGTAGTGGTGAAGGAATTGGCTAAGGCGAACGCTAGCGATTGGTTATGGCAGATCAGAGTGGCTCTGGGCAGATCCAATAGTTTTAAACTTCAACAGAGTACCCGCCTACAAGGAAGTCAACGCTTGTCAATGGAGCGAGCCAGACTCCATGTACAAATGCAATGTACGAGAGTCTGGTTAGGACCAGGCTAGATTTTACCCACCTCTCCATTGAAGTTAGTGAGAGAATTTGAAAGGCTGCTCTTGCTTCAAGGCTCATAGCTGAAAATCTGTCAATGTGAGCTCTTTAGTAGTTACATTGGCTGAAAGAGGACAATTTTTCCTACATTTTAAGGTATAACTTGTTTCTGTAAGTTAAACTATATGAACGTTAGAGGAATTTGTTTGACAATTTAGTTGAATATCAGAAAAAGAGCAGGCAGCAGTGTGCCACTCTGCTTGCTGCTCATTCATAAAAATCAAGAAGGAGCAAACATTTTAATGTATTTCAAACTGTCATAATTCAAAATTGGCTGAATATTTGAAAAAGCTGAATCATTTGGGAATAGCTGAATGTCTTGTGAACATTTTAAAGGTTGAATGGTGTCTCTAGCTGAAAGTATGCTGAAGTAGTTACGTTTGAAAGAGGAGGAAGCTTTTTAATGATTTGAAAGGATTTACCATTACTTTTAATGGGAGAATAATTTGCACAAAAACCTTAATGTCTTAAAAAGTATAAAAGTGAGAAATACCAAAAGTCATAGCCAACATCTCCTGAAGGAGCTGAACGTTTTGATACCAAAATTGTAGGAATCGGTGAAAGTATGCAGGACGAGTTAAAGGCCAAAAAACGGCGGAAGAACTAAGAAGTTGATATAATAATAACTAGAAACGGCTGTTCCTGCGAAACAGCAGTGAGAATGCTGAAAACCTGAATGGGGATAGCTGACCATGCAAAAAAAGCTGAAAATAGTGACAATTTAGTAGAAAGTTATAAGCTGAAGCTTCAAAGCGCCCAAAATGTATTTTTGAAAGGGGCTGGAGCTGGACGAAGGCATAAAACTACAGAAAAGAGAAGAAAAATGCAAAAAGAGAAATAATTCAGAATAATTTGAAAATGTTGTAGGAAGTCATTTGCTCAGGTTTCAAAAAGCCTGAAATGTATGTTAGAAAGGACCTGCAGCGAGATAAAGGCAGAAAAGTACAGAAAAGAGAAGAAAAATGCAAAACAAAAATTGAAAAAAATCAGAAAGAAGCGAAACAATTAAAAATTTGAAAATTTAGCAGAAAATTATTTGCTGGAGTTTCAAAAGGCCTGAAATGTATGTTAGAAAGGACCTGCAGCAAGATGAAGGCAGAAAAGTACAGAAAAGAGAAGAAAAATGTAAAAGTACTGGCAGTTGGAAGGTACTGCTGTGAAATGTATTTTTGAAAGGACCTGGAGCAAGATGAAGGCAGAAAACAGAAGAAAAGAAGAAGAAAAATGCAAAACAATAAGGGCAAAAATTCAGAAAGATGAGCTGCAGGATAATGTGAAAATTTAGCAGAAAACCAGTTGCTGAAGTCTGGGTTGAACGAATTTGAAGGTAAAAGGACAACACTGGAATGACTTGAACTTGCTGGAAAAATGTAGCAACCGTTGGTCATTGGCAACAGACTGGCAACATTTCTAACCTAGAATCTAGGTTTCAGGTTCAAGGTGGAGGAGAAACTAGTCCTGTTCAGACACTGAATTCAAAGATGACATAAAAATAAAAACTTTTAAATTCAATCACGTCACATTACGTGACTTTGTTGGTTGTGCAACTGCAAAAGCTACTTGAACTCAGATTAAAATGCTGCTGCAAAAAAAGCTGAACTACAGTATTGTGGGTATTACATAAGATCATGCTACATCTAACCAGCGGATCATTTCTTGCAAGTGTGTCAAAGTGGTATTTGTACAGACTGCATTAACACCGTAGGCGTGAACAATGCATGCATCGTCATCGTCGTCCATCTGACTTTAGCCGAAGCGAAGCTAGAGAGAGGAAGCATTGGGAGATTTCCTACAGTAAGCTAGATACTGCTTCAAATTGAAAACGGATAAGATATTTGAGTAAAGACAAGTTACTTAACATATGTGTTCAATATCGTCAATTAAAAGTAAAAACTTTCCAGTTATGAAGCGTTTGTTACCCCAGCCCCGGTCTGGCTGTTTGTGACGGTCAGCTATGACAGTCTTGAGCCTCGATTTTTGCAGATTTCTGTGAAACTTGCTAAAATAAAAACGATCTAGCTAGATTATGTACACTTTAAGATCAATGTACATACCTTGTTTGGCCAATTTGGTCAATTGTGGAAAAGAAGTCGAACCGTTTTTATTTATGGAGAGCCATCGCGCTAGCTCGACTATAGGAGAGAATAACAGAAATTTAGCTAGAATCCACACCTCAAACAAGTTAACCTAGACGCATAACTATACGTCCAATCAAAAAAATAAGGATATTTTCCGAGACCCGAGACTCTGCCGAAACCATAGATATCCTTTATATGTCTGTGCGGTCAGAAATACAACTCTTGGCAGTTTCGAAAACGTGTACCCAATTCTGCTTTCATGGTGCTTGTCTGTTTGGTTGCCACGGTGATGGCGCAGCTGTGATAGCTAACGAGCTAGGCAGAGAGAAAAACGAACATTTACCTAGCATCCACACCTCAAACAAGTTGACCTAGACGCAAAACTACACGTCCAATCAATAAAATGAGGATATTTTCCGAGACCCAAGACTCTGCCGAAACTAGAGATGTCCTTTATATGTCTGTGCGGTCAGAAATATGTCTCTACCGGCAGTTTCGAAATCGTCTTCCTTCTTGCTTTCTCTGACGGATTTTACCTAGCCTGGCTCTGCCGTCCTACGTACTTCCGTTCAAATGTATTTGCTTCTGTACATAGGTCTGGCCATGAGGTCCGTAAATCAGATTCTGCAGGTTGATTTTCTACCTGTCCAATAAGCGAACAGAGGGAGTGGCTGAGAACGATGACGTTGATGTTGTGCGCTAGTTTGTGTTGTAGTTCCGTAATGGCGGCGGAGAAAGATGCAAGGAAAGCCATTCGGTCCGTTGTGGCAACGCTGCCGAATATCCAACAGCTAAAGCCGGAGCAAGAACAAGTTTTGCTGAATTTTGTTGGTGGCCATGATGTTGTGGCCCTCCTCCCCACAGGGTTCGGGAAAAGTTTGATTTTCCAGCTACGGCAGCTAGCTCTGTTACAGTAGTGGTGAAGGAATTGGCTAAGGCGAACGCTAGCGATTGGTTATGGCAGATCAGAGTGGCTCTGGGCAGATCCAATAGTTTTAAACTTCAACAGAGTACCCGCCTACAAGGAAGTCAACGCTTGTCAATGGAGCGAGCCAGACTCCATGTACAAATGCAATGTACGAGAGTCTGGTTAGGACCAGGCTAGATTTTACCCACCTCTCCATTGAAGTTAGTGAGAGAATTTGAAAGGCTGCTCTCGCTTCAAGGCTCATAGCTGAAAATCTGTCAATGTGAGCTCTTTAGTAGTTACATTGGCTGAAAGAGGACAATTTTTCCTACATTTTAAGGTATAACTTGTTTCTGTAAGTTAAACTATATGAACGTTAGAGGAATTTGTTTGACAATTTAGTTGAATATCAGAAAAAGAGCAGGCAGCAGTGTGCCACTCTGCTTGCTGCTCATTCATAAAAATCAAGAAGGAGCAAACATTTTAATGTATTTCAAACTGTCATAATTCAAAATTGGCTGAATATTTGAAAAAGCTGAATCATTTGGGAATAGCTGAATGTCTTGTGAACATTTTAAAGGTTGAATGGTGTCTCTAGCTGAAAGTATGCTGAAGTAGTTACGTTTGAAAGAGGAGGAAGCTTTTTAATGATTTGAAAGGATTTACCATTACTTTTAATGGGAGAATAATTTGCACAAAAACCTTAATGTCTTAAAAAGTATAAAAGTGAGAAATACCAAAAGTCATAGCCATCATCTCCTGAAGGAGCTGAACGTTTTGATACTAAAATTGTAGGAATCGGTGAAAGTATGCAGGACGAGTTAAAGGCCAAAGAAACTGCGGAAGAACTAAGAAGTTGAAAAACAAGAGTGAGAATGCTGAACAGCATTCTCACAATAATAAAGAGAAACAGGAAAACAATAGTGATATATATGTGAGAGAACAAAGGTTGTGCCCTTGCCGAAGGCAAAGCACACCCAATAAGAATACCATGAATAACAATAGGTTCCCTCCTACCGGAGGAACCCTAATAAGAATACTAACAAAAACAATAGGTTCCCTCCTACCGGAGGAACCCTAATAATAAGAATACCAACAATAACAATAGGTTCCCTCCTACCGGAGGAACCCTAATAAGAATACCAACAAAAACAATAGGTTCCCTACTACCGGAGGAACTCTAATAATAATAATAATAAGAATACCAACAATAACAATAGGTTCCCTCTTACCGGAGGAACCCTAATAAGAATACCAACAATAACAATAGGTTCCCTCCTACCGGAGGAACCCTAATAAGGATAAGAATACCAACAATAACAATAGGTTCCCTCCTACCGGAGGAACCCTAAATATAGCTGCCATATTGCAAGCAGCAATGGCGGATTCATATCTCAGCCAATCCTTGAGAAATCAACACCAAATTTGGTACGATGACTTGGAACCCTCATCTGAGGATGTCCAAACAATGGTGTCATGTGATCACTGGGCGTGGCCACAGGATGCAAAAATTTGTTTTTGCCAATAACTGTTGATTCGTTTACCTTTATTAAGTGATTCCTTTGTCTCATGATATCTCGGGAAGTCCCGTGTGTGACCCATCATCATTTCTGATAACAGCCGAATTGATGCGGCCGCCATTTTGAATTTCAGAAAAAAAACGTTTTGTCTCTACTCCTCCTACAAATGATGTCCAATCTTCACCAAATTTGGCAGATATTATCTTCAGACCAAGCCTCACAACGCCCATCACATGTTGTTTTATTTTTCGAAACTTGTTTCCCGTTACAGCCAATCAAAATGTGAAGTTAAGCCATCAAACAGGAAGTTGGGTCGTATCTCAGCAAATCTTTGATGGATTCACACCAAACACTGACTGCTTGGCCACCTCATTGCTGCTTGCAGCTATATTTAATCTTCCTCTCCCATTGGAGTCTATGGCAGCCCCTAGAACCATCTGGTAAAAAGTTGTGAAATTTGGCAGACTCATTAAGCACAGTCCCGTCTTTATATTCACCAAGTTTCATGTCTCCCATTGGACTTGTGTTTACACACGTAACTTTTGAACCGTATGACCAATTTTCAAAAGTGAGGTACCGTTGGATTCCCTGGATTGAGACTAGTTCAACACCCCTAATGACGTCAATTTCCGGTTATATAGATTTTCCGCCATTTTGAAGTTATTTTTTCTTCTCCTCCTAAATTTTTTGTCAAATCTTCCCCAGAATTGGCACACATCATCGTCAAAGCAACCCTCACAAAAAAATTACAAAAGGACTTTTGATTTTCAAAACCGTTTGTCCGGTACAGCCAATCAAAATCAGCAGCAAAGACACCAAACAGGAAGTTGGGTCATATCTCAGCAAATCCTTGAGAAATCAACACCAAACTTGGTATGATGACTCGGAACCCTCTTCTGAGGATGTCCAAACAATTTGGTGTCATGTGATCACTGGCCTTGGCCGCAGGAAGCAAAAATGTGTTTTGGCCAATAACTGTTGATTTGTTTGCCTTTATCAAGTGATTCCTTTGTCTCATGATATCTTGGGACATCCCGTGTGTAACACATGATAACGTGTGATAACAGCCGAATTGATGCGGCCTCCATTTTGAATTCATGAAAAAACGTTTTTTCTCTACTACTCCTTCAAAGTGTGTCTAATCTGAACCAAATTTGGCAGAGATTATCTTCAGACCAAGCCTCACAAAGGCCATCACATGTTTTTTGGATTTTAGAAACCGTTTTCCCGGTACAGCCAATCAAAATGTGCAGTTAAGCCAGCAAACAGGAAGTTGGGTCGTATCTCAGCAAATCTTTGATGGATTCACACCAAACTTGGCACTCGGAACCCTGTTCTGAGGATGTCTAAAACGTTTTCTGGGTCATTTGACTGCTTGGCCACCTCATTGCAGCTATGTTTATATGTGAAATGGCACTTAGCAAATGAACATACAATTTGCTATTAGCAGTAGCTACTTGATTCAACCTGGATTTTCTGTGTGTGGGTATTATAATGAAGAGACACAATTCAAGTTAATGATCTTTTATTATCAGACTGGATGTTGATGCCATTAAGCTCTTAAAAGAACTCCAACACAGAAAAGTGAGAACAACGGAACCATGGGCGTTGTTAGACCGCTTTTACTGGGGCACGTGCCCCAGTATAAATCTGCTCTGCCCCAGTAAAATCTAAAGTTTGAGTTTTAACAATTTACTTTATTAGTCAGTGCATTCATTTAGATTGACAATCCCGGAAAAAATAAACGCAGTATCCCAATCAACGCTTGTAAAAGTGTTTAACCAAAAACACAAACCGATGCACGCAGAATTCCATGTCAGCGCTCTTCTGAGCTTGCCAAATAGCCACTGCAGCACGCACACAGAAGTCCAGGTGTCAGACTCGGCACACAAGTCAGAATTGAGGTAGGCTAAGAAAACATTACAAAACTAAAGATAGTTTCTAAATGAGATCTACCAATCATCTTATTTTGACTAAAACATAAAAACATTATTACATGAAGCTCAAAAAAACACTATTTGCGCTCAAATGAATGCAAAAAAACTGAACTGTTGTATAGTGGGTTAGGCAAGGGGAGTTTCTATAGCCTACTAGTGCATTGTGCGCAGCAAGCTTTAAAGAAAAAAAAAGGGATATGAATAGGGGCCTGTGCCCCAGTACAGTTGTATGTCTAACAACGCCTCTGAACGGAACAGAGAAACATAAATATACAGCTTTGCCATTGGTCTCCGCCGCCCTCTGACTGTCTTGACTCCCTTGGTTACAGTAGCTAACTGCTGAAATTAGAAGAAAAAAAAAATGACATATCACTGTTAAACCAGAATGTATTAGCCTATGTGTGTGTAGGCCTAGGTTACTTATTACAATACAACGCTTTGACATAACATGTATATGTTTATTTTGCTCGATTAGCTACACTTTTGTAAAATGTCTGACCAGTGTGTCGAGAGCTAGCCTAGCCGGTTGGGGTTCCTTTGCACTAGCTCTGTAGCCTAGAGTTCACTAAAACCTACTGTAGCTCATTACAATAACTTTACACATTGTTGTAGGCATAGGCTACAAGCAACATACTTATCACAAAACTTTTTGATATTTTTCTACTTCCATTTACTTACCTAACAACGAATAATACTGCTCCTTCCTATCCATCCGCTAGTCAGTCATTTTACGGATACCCCTTGGCTGTGATTGGTACCGGAGGAACCCTAATAATAATACTAACAAAAACAATAGGTTCCCTCCTACCGGAGGATACGGTGGCCGACATGTGCAAACGCGCTGCAAATTAAGAAAACAAATTGATTGATTTTCGGCCACGTGGAGCGAGAGATAGAGAGAATATGAGAAGTTTGGACCAACATAGAAGTAAAGAGGCAGCATAAAAAGGTTAGTATTCATTTTTACATGTGGCCCTCGTCTTTTACAGTTTTTCAAAAGAGCAACTTCGATTTTGGTCCCCTTTCCAAAACAAACTTCTCATATGCTCTCGCTCTCTCTCTTGCTCCGTGGGGCCAAAAATCAAGCTGTTCCACTTAGCGCTCCCCCTAGAGGCCTGAAGAACTTCCATTGTGAAAACTGGATGCAGCGTTTTTGGTTTGCGTGCTTTCGTTTTTGCAACGCGTTTATGTACTGCAGCGTTTTTGGTTTGTGTGCTTTCGTTTTTGCAACGCGTTTATGTATTTGCAGCGCGTTTATGTATTTGGTTGTGTTGTGTGTATTTGCAGCGCGTTTGCTGAATGGTGCGCATGTGTTGTCAAATTAATGAAGATGTTTTCTTAATTTGCTTGTGTTTTGTCTATTTGCATGTGTTTTCTTAATTTGCAGCGTGTTTGCACATGTCGGCCACCATAGGAGGAACCCTAAATATAGCTGCAAGCAGTAATGAAGGGGCCAAGCAGCATTCAATATGGAAATTCAGTAGCTAAAGCAGCAAAGCAAAACTAATTAAAAAATATTTGCTTTTTAAAAATTGCATTATACTTTTTGGCAACACGGTGCCGCTACCCCGAAACATTTTGATTACCTTCATGGCATTGTGCCAAAGACATAAATCAAGTTTTGTAATGATAAGCCAATGCGTTCGGTAAATATATCATTTTAAGACAACATTCAAAAGACCTTGATTTTCAAAGGAGCTTGTCTTATCCCAGTGAGCTATTCTCAGTGATAGAAATTGCTGTGTTCAGTTAAAAAAAGTAAGCAGTTTCTTGCATGGCGAGCGTTGTCAGATTTGACCCAAGTATAAACAGCTGTAATTCAGTCATATTTTGACATATCAAGGTGATTGTGGTAGGAAGATTACATGCTCGTGATGACATTTCCAAAGTTTCGTCTCCATACGGTAAACCGTTGCAGAGTCAATGCCTCACGTCCGCTTTGGCGTGCTCTGTCAAAATCGTTTGCGCGTTATTCGTGAACGGTTTGACTTAGCAATAAGATTTTTTTGTTGGCTAACATAAAACTTCCTTCCTCTGATATATGTTTTGATCCAGTTCAATAAATGCTCTGAAATATATTTTGAGTTCGCACAAATACAATTTTGGGAGCATATGCGACCACAATTTTAGCAATTTCGAGCCCTGTGTACCAATAACCAACTAAATGTTGTTCTGCTTTTTCCTTTTGAATTCATCAGCTTTAGTCGACTGTTCTTGGATTGGTTGGAACAATCCTGCCCTTATAGATAGACAGCCTTTTCATCTTTAATTTTTATGTATTGTCCTTGTTGACCTTCTTATTAAGCATGTCAAATCATTCCCCTCGTTTCATTTCTTCATTCAAGAGATTTGTCTGATAAGAAAATCTGTAATTTGTTATTATGTGTGCTTGTTTGCAAGGGGAGAAATCATATATTTGATCTCTCTAATAACTCCAGAATCTGTCTTATGCAACATCTCCTTCATCAAACCTCATATTAGTCATTTGTCTTTCAAATGTCATAGCAGTCATGGTTCTTCCTAAAACAAGGTCTTTGAGATGTTTTTGTAGGAGTGTGTCTGGAGGAAAATGGTTTTGTGTCATTTTTCTCTGTTTATGTGTGTCAGGAAGAGATGCCAACTCCACAGGCCCCTCTTTCCTGGACTGTCCACCTGACTCAGCACTGCCTTTCCCAGCTCATTGGCCCTGGCAGTGTCAGTGTGGACACTCTAACCTCCATGGCCAGTAGGCATCTTTGATTATTCGATCTTAGTCCACTCCTTCCAAGTTCAGTCAGTGTCTTGTCTTCTTTCAAAATCTGTTATTGTCAACCCTGTCATCCAAACTTTTCCTAATCACTTTGATAAAATATATTTCAGTTTAACCAAAGGACCAAATGGTAAAATAGACTAACCAAATCTTGCTGTCAGGGCAATTGTCCTTCAGATTGTTAAGGTTTGGTTGCTTTCAACTGGTGCTAATTGTTTTTTGTGGAATGCAATTTCATGCTCCTGTAAACACATATCAATTGTGGATTGGCTCGTCACCTGTGGTTGTATTAACATATAGATGGAAATGTGTTAAGGTCGCGCTACACTTACAGCAATGCAGCTAAACTCTTTAAGGGACCACTCAGCACAAATCTACTGATTTATCCTTCTATTCTAATTCTATCAGGTCTTGTAGTACAAAATCCAAATAATATTTATTCTAAATGTAATTTAGATGGGGAGCTGTGCTGTTCTCGGTTAACAGTTTAAATAACTGTAACCAATTTTGATCTATCACAATAGCTTTGTGAACTGCACACATGTAGCAGAGCCAAGTGCTGCTAGCACTATGAATCACCTATGAGTTGTGTAGTTCTGTATGTGACCTCGGCCCTAAAAAAGTTATCCCTTGTGTGATTAAACACGGACCCACACCCACTGAATTTTATATGCATGTGTGTTTTGTGCTCCCTCCAGGGTCAGGGCTGAATTGATGTACTGATTCGGGGGATATAGGATGTTCAGACTGTCTACAGGGAGAACTGCGGCAGAAAGCCCTCTGGATATCTATTCCAACATTAACTAGGAGATTTAGATACTGCCAAACAGGCTGATGGTTAAATGTGTGTAGGCATGAGCATAAGCAACAGAGAGGGGGAAAGTGAGGACTCAGAGGGCACACTGTCATCAAACTGATACTAAAGTATCCTGGACTCTTGTGGACATAAAGTTCTCATTACTTAAGTTTGAAATTAGTATTATTTTACTGGAACAATGGTATTTTTTTTTTGTCATTGCAGTGATTGTGATAAGAAAGCCTGTGTTACTGTGTTGATCTTTCCTTGTATTATACAAAAAGACTACCTTATAACTATCAATGAGCCATTGTGTGTACAGTAATGGCTAATGCTGTCATCCGGTGCTCCTTATTGAGAGATTGTGACTCGGGTTTGTGTGTTAGAGTAGAATAGAAACAATCATGTGTGTGTGTGTAAATTATACATTTTTTTCACTCTATGACTGAGATGAGGTCTGATGTAATGCCTTTTCTACTTTATGCTGGTGTTGTCTCACTAGACCCCTGTTCTGGTCCGTTCAGCATGAGTGGAAACTATGAAGATCACTGCTGAGTGCGCACTTTTTACTCAGTGGGTGGAAGTGGCTCTCAGAAGCTATAGTCTGCCATGTTATAATCCATACCACAGCAGGTAACAGAGTGAGCTCATGGGATAACTGTCAAAATCTAGGTGCATGGTCAGTCAGAAACGGAGCTCTGGTTTTGCTGCAAATTTCACTACCTATACAGGATATTTGACAGATACTATGTTGTAATTAGTAGATTTTTATTGAGAATAGTTTAGAGCAGCGTGGATCAGAGATCAGTCAAGAAATGCTTTATAATTATGATCATGTGATAGAATGGACATTCTCACTCACTGGTCTAGGGAGGGAAGGAGAAAGGTAGGGACATGGAATGTAAGGATTGACACGTTAAGCTTTAAAAGCCCACAAATGCTTTACATTTATGATTTATGAGATGGAAACCCACAACTGTGGGAATTCCCCACACCAGTAGATTTCTTGATCTTTTACCTAGAGAAAATTCAGAACATATAGTGTAGCAAATGTGCGTATACTGAGGCTGCTTCAGGGCCTATAGTTGTGTGGTAGGGAAAGGTTATTTACAAAAAGTGAAAGTTAAATAAAGTGGTGATTTCAGTCCTCCTCCGTTTAACAGTAGGACTCTGCTAAGTCCATCTTGACTGTGGATATTGGGGCCTGTGCCAAATGCACACAGTTAGTCCTTTGCAGGGCTTGACGTGAGAAAACACTATAGGCGGCTGCATATACGAAAAAACAAACACCTAACCCTAAAAAATTCTAACAAAAGGTTTCTCAGCTGTTTTTTGTAGTATTAGGTGTCCTTAATAACATACTAAAAGTTTACCAAAGTTTGACCACTACAAAGGTGTAATTTTCAAGATGGCGTCCAAGATGGGCTGGAAGCCCTTAAGATATCCTAACTCATTATTTGACCTAGCCAAGTAATTTTGGTGTCTAACCCCATGTTTTCTGGGTCTATGAATCCATTGGACTTGTCTAAATTGCACTGACATGATTACATACTTCTGGAATACATGATTTGGTGAGATTACTGTAAGGTTTTTATCTTTGTTTGGGGTGAACCAGAGGTGTAAACAATTAAGCCTATGTCATGTAACTCCTACTCAGTACGTGTTTTTGGACACATACCCTTTTTTTTGCTAAAACATAGACTTGACATTCAATGTAAAAGTTCATTCTGAATTAGCCCGAACAGAGGCCTGTGTGTGAACTCTCTAAAATGGTCACTCATTTCAATTTGAATAAGGTAATACATATGTAATGCATCCTAGATGTTTTTGAGTATATAGGTGACATTATACTAAACCCAACAAAACTAAAATCACAATTTCAGCAATTCAGAAGATGGTGGAAGAGAATACTGACATTTGATATTGCTTGCCTCATTGAAATGAAGCTTGCGCAAGTTCAATCAGGCAAGACCGATCCCTGCACTCGGGCTGAATCGTAGCATACACTACTCACTCCCCCCGCTAAGAACGCCCTACCTTCCCCCGTTCCCGGGTCGGGCGGTCACTGGGGGTTCAGGTCGATTAGCGCTCCCGCTATCAATTAATGGCGTCACATGATCCGTGCCTTTAAATATGATTCTCTCCCTGTGTAGTTTGTCCATGCTATCAAGTGCGCGACTGCTGCTTTATGTGTCGTGTTGGCTGGACCTCTTTTTCCGTTTTTGGAGGCTATGTCCGATTCCGAGTTGGATTTGTTCGAGGAGGTCGTCCCGGTTCCGGGTTCCGCCTCCCCTGCTGCTAGACACAGTTCCCGGCTCGCTGCTCGTTGGGGATCCGACGGGTCCGCGTTGGAAGCGGGGCTGCGCGCCATGGGTGTATTTCCAGCGCCCGGGTTGGGGCTTTCCCAGCTCCGTGCCCTGGCCGTCGGGGTGGACTGCGTTTCTCCTGTCCGAGTCCCGTCGCCCGAGGCTCCCCCCTCCTCCGCTGCTCCAGGTCGGAAGCGTACGAGGAAGTTGCGCCGTCCGGAGGTGCCGGATTTAGACGCTGGCACATCTGCCGGCCCTGCCGTCGCTCCTCGGCCAGTTCCCGGTTCTGATCCTCCCGGGGAAGCCCTCTCTTCCACCCTTTTGGTCCTGGCGTCGTCCCTTCAGTCCATAGATGCCCGCCTGCGGTCTCTGGAGAACGCCGGGGCTTCCGCTCCCGTGGCTGTGCCGCCCTCCGCCTCTGCGCCCCTTGTGCCCACGGAGGAGCCACTGCACACCCTGGCTTCCGCAGTGTCTGTTCTGTCTGCAGGTAGGCCGTACATCCCTTCGGGGGCTGACATCACCCCCCGGTTGAGATCCCACATCCTGCAAGGCAGGAATATCAATTTGGTTCGCCTGATCCTCCCCTCTCCCGAATGTGACGTGAGCGTGTCTAATAGTGATCAGTACAGCACGGTGCTCCGTTCTGCTGACCCCAGGTTGGCAAGGGACCTTTCGATCGGGGAGTTTCTCGTTGCGTTCGGGATCTTCCGAGATGTGGTGTGCTCCGTGTTTCCCAACAGACGGCAGGAACTCGACGGGTACATGGCGCTCATTGGGGACCTGAATCTGCGCTACGGGAGAAACCTGTTTTATCAATACCACAAAGAGTTTTCGAGCAAGGCCGCTCGCTACGTGTCCCGCTCGAACGTTTTGCTGAACTGGTCTGTGCTGGACACCGAGCTGCTGGTCATGCTGGTCGGGGGCTCGCAGGCCGTCTCTTGCGGCACGTGCGGCGGCCTGGGGCATTCCGCTCCTCTCTGTCCACTGGTGCCGTTTCTCCCGGAGGATCCCGGGGCCCAGCCTCGCACTCGCGGGCTTGGTGCTTCCATCGGGAAGTCTAATGTGGACGTTCGTGGCCGGAAGGTGCACGTTGCTTCCAGGAGGGTTATATGCAATAATTTCAATGAGAGTGTGCTCCTACGGCAATTGTAATTTTCTTCACATTTGCAGCGGCTGTCAGGAAGCCCATCCGTGGTCGGTGTGCCCACGTCGGGGCCGCCCTCAGCGAGGGCGTCGTGGTGGTCCGAACTAACGGCCGAGCACCCATCCACTCCAATAAACGTCTCTGCACTGGCTTTCGAACTCTCGTCTCATCCCGATTCCGTGTTCGTCGATCATCTTCTTTGTGGTCTGACTCAGGGTTTCAGGGTGGGGGTTTGTTGTCCATTGTCCTCGTCACTGGTTCTAGGCAATCTCCAGTCAGCGCTGCGGGAGCCGGCCATCGTTTCCCAGCTGCTGGCCAGAGAGTGCAGTAAACGCTACGTGATAGGCCCGTTCGACTCGTCCCCCTTTTCGCTGTTTCGTAGCAGTCCCCTCGGCGTCGCTACGCGGAAGTATTCTGGTAAGAAATGGCTCATCCTGGACCTGTCTGCTCCGCGCTCCGGTCCGGTTCCCGGCATTAACGGGCTTATTCTCCTCGAGCCTTTTTCACTTACCTATGCCACTGTGGACCACGCCATCAAGCTCATAAAGCTGGCTGGGCCCGGTGCCTGGCTTTCGAAAGCAGACATCACCGACGCGTTCAAAATCGTCCCCGTTCACCCGTCCCAGTGGCACTTGCTAGGGATGAAATGGGAGAAGCGTTTTTATTTCGCGGTTCGCCTCCCGTTCGGTAGCAGGAGCAGCCCCTCCATCTTCAACCGGGTTTCCGAGGCCCTTTGCTGGATCCTGTTAAACCGGGTCCGGGTCCCCGCGTTGCTCCACCTCTTGGATGACTTTCTCCTAGTAGATCCTCCTTCCGATGCGTCCGGCGCTTTCCTGATGAAATTGAAAACGTTGTTCCGCGGCCTGGGCGTCCCCTTGTCCGACGAGAAAACTCTTTCTGGGCATCACGCTGGACACGGTGGAGATAAAGGCTTCCCTGCCGGCTGAGAAGCTCGAGCGCGCGTGCGGGATGGCCCGGTCGCTCGTGGCGTCTTCTGTCATGTCGAGGAGGCAGCTGCTGTCTCTCCTCGGGCATTTCAATTTCGCCATGCGCGTGATTCCCCAGGGCCGCTCGTTCATCTCTCGGTTGCTCGTCTTGGCGTCCTCCGTGTCCGGTCTGCTCGATCCGGTTGTCTTGGACGTTGGTTGCCGGTCCGACTTGTCGTTCTGGTTGCAGTTGCTCGAGGGTTGGAACGGTGTGTCGTTCTTTTACGACGACGTGTTGCGGTCTTCGGACTCTCTGCGGTTTTTCACCGACGCAGCGCCGTCCGTTGGTTTTGGGGGGTTCTATCAGGAGCAGTGGTTCGCCAGCCCCTGGCCCGACGACTTCGCCGTGCCCGGTGCCTCTTCAGCCCTGTTCGAAATCTACCCCGTCGTGGTCGCTTGTTACCTATGGGGCCAGTCGTGGCGTCGTAAGCGTATAGCAGTGTTGTGCGACAATCAGGCCGTGGTGAGCATCATAAATAAGGGGCTCTCTAACTGCCCACTCATAATGTCTTTCATGAGACGCATCACATGGCTCTCCGTCACTCACAATTTCATCCTCACAGCACGTCATGTACCGGGCCACGATAATGTCATAGCTGATTCCCTGTCCCGCTTTAACTTTCAGGTGTTCAGGGATCTGTGCCCGTACGCCAGCCAGCGGCCCCTGGCCGTCCCCCCCCTTGCGTCGCTGGTCCTAGATTAGCTGAGCACTCCCTGCAGGCTTATTTAGATGTGGCCAAGGGGTACATGAGGAAGGGATTGGCTGCTTCCACCCTTAGATCGTATGATTTTGCCTGGAGAACATATGCCATGTTCTGTCTGTCCTTGTCTGTTCCACTGGTACCCGTGTCTGTTAACGTGGTGTGTGCTTTTGTGTGTCACTGCACTGATGTTCGCCACTTCCAGCCACGATATATTAAAGGTCTGGTAGCGGGTATACAATTCAATGCAAGATGCCTTGATCCTTCGTTCCCCAGCCTTTTCACCGTTCCAGCCGTGAAACTTCTGTTCAAAGGCATAGGCAAAGCGTTCCCCGCTAAGGTGGATGATAGACTCCCTTTCACCCTTTCTATTCTGCACGCCATGCTCTCGGTGCTTAGACGCGGTTGTTTTTCCCCCTACGTCGATTCTCTCTTGGATTGTACGTTTTAATGGCTTTCTACGGGTTTTTACGGTGCGGGGAATTCACTACTCGGGCAAACGTGTTCAATCCTGCTACTGATGTGTGTTTTTCCGACTTAACGTTTCACCCTGATTTCTTCACTCTGCTTCTCAAACATTCCAAAACCGGAGGCTCTTGCTCTATCATCATTGCTAACACGGGTGGTCCCTTCTGTCCTTTCTTATCCATGCTTAGGTATGTAAAGAGGAGGTCCCCTTCCGATCCACTCTCCCCCCTCTTCTTAACCCCTAGCAATACTCCCATGTCCCAATCCTGGTTCAGCCACCATCTAGCTCAGGTCGTTGCTAAATGCAACCTTCCCCTTGGACGGTATTCAGGCCATTCCTTTAGAATAGGTGCCGCGACGTCCGCTGCACTGCAAGGGGTGTCCACTGCGTCTCTGCAGCAGCTGGGCCGCTGGTCTTCATCAGCGTACTCTTCTTACGTTCGTCCTGATACCTCTGCCATCATCGAGGCCCAAAGATCACTACGGCCCTAACGGCTCTCGGTGAGTACTTGCAAATAACTGGTGGTCGGTGTTGTTTCCGTGTCTCACGTTAACTGTCTAATGTCTACAGGCTCGTTGCTTCATATTGCCTGCGGATACAGCGACTTGGTTTCTGTATGCAAACAGAGGGTCCCTGGTCCTGATTTTCTTGCTAGCTCGAGTCACGAGGGCGTCGGTCCTCCTACCAAGGCTCACATGCACTCCAGCCGGCAAAGGCTGTTCACACACTCAAGAGTTTCGGCCCGCTAGCCTACATAGGGTCATCAGTACGCGGGGACGCGGTCCCCCAGCCAGCGCACAGGCTGTCACATAGACTCAAGGGCGTCAGCCCTATAGCACACTTAGACTCACGTACGCGGGGACGCCGGTCCCCCAGCCAGCGCACAGGCTGTCACATAGACTCAAGGGCGTCAGCCCTATAGCACACTTAGACTCACGTACGCGGGGACGCCGGTCCCCCAGCCAGCGCACAGGCTGTCACATAGACTCAAGGGCGTCAGCCCTCTAGCCTACATAGGTCACGTACACGGGGACGCTGTCCTCCAGCCGGCACAGGCTGTTCACATAGACTCAAGGGCGTCGGCCCTCTAGCCTATATAGGTCATGTACGCGGGGACGTCGGTCCTCCAGCCGGCACAGGCTGTCCACATAGACCCAGGGCGTCGGCCCATAGCCGACCAAAGCCGTCTAAGGCTTTCACTTTCATATTCTGAGGGCGTCGGGTCTCAGCCAGCCTAGGCAAACACCGACAGCATGAGGGGGTCGGCCCTCTAGCACATAACTCATTCATGCACTAGGGCATCGGCCTCTGGCCAGGAGGCTACAGCCTACAATCATTGCTTCCTTCCTTTCGGTTCTCGGTATAGGAACAAGTTTACGGATCTGTCCGTGGCTTGCCATCTCCTGCAGGTTCCGGCCCGGGTATGTATGCTTTTAGCCTAGGTCTTTCTGTACGCTCTCGTACTGATCACGGTCGTTCCCATCGGTGCTGTGCACCCATGTCGGTCGCTCTCCGTGTCGTGTTTGTGTTTGCTTATTCCCCAGCGGTTAACGGTTCCTTCCTGTTGGTGAGTACGTTTTCTTTTGTTCTGTCTTCGAATTCCTACTTTTACTTTTGGGGATTCTTCTTCGGGCGTTGGGCAGGCGCCCGTTGATCTATTTAATTCCCCGTGGGGTTCAAGCTCCAAACACCATAATACATTTATTATCCTGTAATAAACATCTTGCACTCATCTCAGGTCTCTCCTGATTGAAATGTTGTTGGCAGCACAGTGTATACCATTTTGCTCAAACAAAATTCATCCTTGACTACGTAAACCACCCACCCATCCTCCCTGGGAACAGTCATTTTCCCGCAGTCTTGCAACAGGAGGGGCTCCACCATCAAAGTTGCCCAAGACCGAATCATTGAACCTGCTTTGCTGTTCCAACGGTTCCTGATAATGTCGAAAACTGAACAGTTTTCACTGGAAAATGTTATGAGCTATGAGCTAATTTCCTGCAGCCCTGTTCGAAGGAAAGGGAATCTTCTGTATAGCCAACAAGCCCCAACTAGCGCAGGCAGTCACTGAGTTCTCAAGCAAGAAATCTAACAAAACTGTCCTGGATTCCATCCCACCAACTGAGTCCAATGTCCTTGAACCTTTACCATACACCATTATGGTAAAGCAACAGTTGTTTTTGAAGTTATAGCGAAGGTCCTTCCATCAAAGACAATACGCATCAGAGACGTAGTGAAAACACTCACCCCATCGTTAACTTCAATGCAGACACTGAGTTTGTGGGAAAAAAGGATGATTTCCTTTCCAGATCTTGCAACGAACAAGGACTTATCAATCTTATGACCGAGGAGCTGGAGAAGAAGGGCTGCACTGTTATCAATGCATCAGGTGATGCTGACGTGGACATTGTCAAAGCTGCAGTCAAGGCCTCAGAACATCACCCCACAACATTAATAGGGGAGGATACAGACTTATTCCTCTCCTCTACTACCTCTATAAAGCTACTAAAGTGTACAACATCAGTGAGATGAAACACGTCCTGGGTAGTGACTTGTGTTCCCATTGCTGTTTATTCACGCCTGATACAACTTCACGCATTTTCTGTGTTGGCAAACAGACAGCATCCCAGAAACTTGTGAATGGTGAATCAACCATCCAGTCCTGTGCGTGCAAATGTATTTCTGGTCACACATCAAGGAATGTCATAGAGGACCATGGGACCAAGGCAATGGCAGTGTTGTTTGGCGGAAAGAGTACCGATACACTTGCCTCTTTGCGCTACAACCTTTTTAGCAAGAAAATCGTTACCACCAAATAATTTGTTACCCCAGAACATCTGCCTCCAACTGAGTCCTCAACCAAATACCACTGCCAAAGAGTTTACTTCCAGATCATGGTGTGGATTGGAAAGGTGGCACCCCTGTTTTGACTAATTTTACAGTACCACACAGTTCTAATGAATTTATTCTTTATTGGAATCAAAAGAATGGTTTTGAACCACAGAAACCACCAACAAGGCAAAACGATATGAGAAAGGAGAAATATGCAATTACTTAAAGGTCACATGACATGAAAACTTCACTTTAGGAGGTTATTTAACATTAATATGAGTTCCCCTAGCCTGCCTTTGGTCCCCCAGTGGCTAGAATTTTCGATAGGTGTAAACCAAGCCCTGGGTGTTCTTCTCCGCCTTTGAGAAAATGAAGGCTCAAACGCTCGGTTTGAAAATCTCCTCTTATTGACGTAACAAGGAGCCAGGCTACCGCCCTTCTCTCTGCTGTGCCCGCCCAGATAATCTGGCCCGCCAATGAGGAATTGAGCTACGATTGTGCAAGGGCGAGTGCAATATCGTTTTTTCCTGCAGAGACATCATGCCATGGCTAGCAAACGAACGAAGCATAACAGTTGCTCAGTGCTTGGATGTACAAATCAACACACAAGTCTTTTTGTAGTTCCGTCATCCGAGCCTCTAAACAATCAGTATCTTAATTTTATTTTCGCTGAAAATGCGCCTACACAACTTCTGTTGTAGGCGCATTTGTTTTGTATGTCTGCGCCAAACACTTCAGCCACGACTGTTTCCTCAACTTGAGCTAATACAAAACTGGCCTTGCTGAAATTAAATTCTGGATCAGTACTAACTCTCCTTCGTCCAGCTACTAACCTCGGACAAGTAATTTAACTAACGCTATATCATTTTGTAGCTTTACTGTAGGCTATATGGTTACCTAGCTTGCTACCCTTAGAATGTGGCTGTAACATTAGCTCTGCAGCTAACAGCTGAGTTACTGTCGCTATGGAAAGGTAGATAGCATCAAGTATAAGTGTGAATACATATGCTGTACGTGAGTGTTGTACACTTCTTTGTTATTTGGATAAACGTTCTGCTGTTGGTGTTATGGCGCGCGCGATATCCACCTTTCCCCTCATTGAAATGACTGAGTGTGTACCTCTCCAAACCAGGGTTATCAGATGAGAATGGGCAAATTCGAGGTATTTTACAGCAACGGGGTTACAGCCATTGCGATACATCCGTTGTAAACATTAGCGCATGGTGCCGCCCCTCCACTCCTCATTAGCATTTAAAGCTACAGACACCAAAACAGCGCGTTCTGAGGAAAGCTCCTTGTGGGACTGCTAGTAGTGGCTGTAATTCTGCACCAAGGCTGAATTTCGGGAAAGAGACTTCTGATATAGTATTAGGGGACCACTAAGGCCTATATAAAAGCATCCAAAAACAGCATGTCATGTGACCTTTAAGGGAAATTGTACTTTTGCATAAATATGCTTGTAACCAATTGCTTTAATATATAATTGTACTTGTAATCACTTATCTATCATGCAAATATGCTCATTAGAATATTACATGGACAAAACATGTATCAGGCACCAGTATTCCTGGTTTAGGAGGAATACAAAGGAGTAATGGTCATTTTAAGGACCTGGCGGCCGCCATTTTAAAAATGGGGCCTTTCTTGGACTCAAACTTTGGTAAACTTTTAGGAAGTACATCTGATACTACTGTAAACCACTGAGAAACCTTTTGTTAGAATTGTTTTGGGGTCAATCCATATTTGCAGCTTACTACTAGCTACTTATGGTCCAAACTAGTTATTGGATCCACTAACTGACAATGTGCTTCAGTTTGGAATAACTTACTAGACAGTGATCCGTTGCACCTCTACTGAATGTTCATTTCCATGTTTTGTTATCACAGCCAACTTTTTAAATAACAATAATTGTGAAATTAGAACAAATCATGAGGGAAATTAAGAACAAAACCAGAGGAGCAGTCACTCAGGAGTGTACACAACTTTGATGGTGGTCTGTTTAAATATCACTTCTGTTTGGGCGTGTGAACGTTCCCCCCATGGCTGCCATGTCATGCAAGATGAATAATGCATGGCCTGATTGAAAGGGTGATTAGAGGTGCCTCTTTCCGTAATGACAGCAAACAACGTATCCGCCTGACATTTATAAACAGGAAAAGAGGAAGGAGAAGGGGGTGCACAAACGTGGAGAAGGAAGGAGAAAGATAAATGGGGTGGCAAATCAAAAGTGCTAGCTTACTTTGTTCAGCCGCCTTTTATGATTAAATGTGACCAGATGGCCCCCTCTTAATTTGTATTTCATAATGAAGAAAACACAAACAATAGGTAGTCTGGCACCAATTCAGCTCCTGAAATATCACTCTGCATAAAATTATGACTCTTTTCGTGTACATATGGACACACATCAGCTAATGTGTTTACAGGCAGACGTAATATGTTTTGTCATCTTTGCGTTGTCGAATTTTAGTGTCACAGCTTTCACATAATTAAATAGCATAAATATGTAAGTAATTTTAACACATTATATGTTTTATTGACCAGAATGTTTTTGACGTTTCTGTTTATTTTCAGAGCCTTCAGTGTCTTACAGTATTGTCCTGTGTGCTTCTGTACATAAGCAGATCATTATTGCCATTTTACATGTTTGAAGAGAACTTTCATGGCCAACTTTAATTGAGTTGCATTTACATTTATTCATTTAGCAGACGCTTTTATCCAAAGCAACTTCCAAGAGAGCTTTACAAAAGTGCATAGGTTACTGACTGATCATAACAACGAGATAGCTCCAAAACATTGCAGGTAGCCAAAACATGAAGCATACATTGTGAAAAAACAAATAAGTGCCAAAGGGAAGAACCATAAGAGCATGCAGTCAAACAAGTTACAATTAAACAACATGAAACTCAAAAAGTGCAAGAATGTACCTGTAGAAAAATACAGCGAGTACAATAATTTAAATCCGTTACAACTAACCAACAAGAGCAACAAGTCTCTCAATAAGAGTCATTGTGATCCTGGAGGAAACTAACATCAGGTCCAGCAAATCATTTCGAAGTACCGTTGTACTCCCGGAACAAGTGCGTCTTGAGCCTTTTCTTGAAGGTGGGGAGACAGTCAGTGTCTCTGATGGAGGTGGGGAGTTGATTCCACCATCGGGGGGCCAGACAGGAGTAGAGCTTGGGTTGGGAGCGGGCGCTCTTGAGAGGTGGGACCACCAGACGGTTGTCAGAGGAAGACGGCTGGAAGAGAGACTTGATGTAGTCGGGTGCAGTCCCGTTCACCGCTCGGAAGGTCAGTACCAGAGTCTTGAATCTGATGCGGGCCATGATGGGAAGCCAGTGGAGGGAGATGAGGAGCGGGGTAACATGGGAGCGTCTGGGTAGATTGAAGACCAGATGGGCCGCTGCGTTCTGAATCCTCTGGAGAGGGCGGGTTGCGCATGCTGGGCGACCGGCGAGCAGCGAGTTGCAGTAGTCCAACTTTGAGAGGACAAGTGCTTGGACTAGCAGCTGGGTGGAATGCTCAGACAGGTATCACTGTCTGAGCATTCACTGAAGTGCAGTGCCAGTGATGCCCATCTGAGAAAGTCTGGCTAGCAGGATTTGATGGTTAACCATATCAAACGCTGCAGAAAGGTCCAGCAGAATGATGACGGATGACCTCGAAGCCGCTCTGGCAGACTGGGGTTGGTTTTTAATTAGATGTCATCATAAACTGAACAAAGAAAGATTCATTCTGAAGTAGAGAGTGGCTTTCATACTGTGTTGTCTGTCTTCAATGTCAAATTACTTTGGAGTTATCCAAGAGAAATAATGGCCTATTGAATTAGTTTAAATCTTCTTTGCTGTGTATCACCCCTCAATTCTTTCAACATAATTTAACATGTTTACTTGACAAATATACTGCAAGAGTCTCTGGTGCACAGTAATAGCATTTATGATAACACACTAACCTTTAAAGTTAGAAAATGGTTACATAAATGTTTTCTAATAATACGTATTCATGTTCTAGCCTCTCAGGGACCCTATCAATTGTTTGTGGAGTCGAACACAGAACAGTACCTTTGGGCCCCCCTTTTGTGAAGAGTGGACTGTTTTTTAATGATCTATTAGCTGTATGTTGCACATAACCCTCTCAAATGGTTAAATAGACTAGCAATCAAATTGTTCTGCATTGTACTATAACTATTGTTGACAGTTTTACCATAGCAAAAACAATTAAAACATTGCATGTTATTTCGGATTGTATGTGTTTAAGTGTATTTAAAAAGCCATAGTTCTTATATGCCTATATATAATGTGCCTTTTTTAAGAACCTGTAGTATGTAGTGTAATAGAATATGTGACATGAAATCAGCACCATAGACAGCGCCTTACATTTGTTCAGAAAATCGTCCAACTCAGACAAAACATTTTTTAGATGTGTCTTTCCCCATCTTGCCTCATACTGTGGCTGTGCAGACTACACTCTTAAAAGAATAAATATTCCTATTAGAAGCAAAAACTATTATTTGGCCTGAAAATGTTTGGGTGATCCTCATAGAACCATTCATAAACTGGTTATTTGAGTTATGCCATAGGATAATCTTATTTAGTTTCACAGAGAACCATTTTATCTGGAGTTCTCTTCCCCTTTTCCACCAAAGCAGTTTGAGTGCTGGTTCTGAGCTGGTGCCTAATCTTGAATCAGTTATTTGCGTTTCGACAGCCAAAGAACTGGCACTGAACCCCCCAAAAATGTGTTCCAACGTAGCTCCGAAACATCTCTAGTCTCCCAGAAAGAACCGCTTACGTCAGGGGTGGGGTTGCTGTTATCAATAAGACCAACACTGAGACCAATGCTAATTTGTTTAACTGCAATGTGATCGATTACCAGCATAATCAGTGCTGGGTAGCTACATGCTATGGCAAACGTTTATAGCTTATATTTGATGTTGTAAGAATCAACATAGACATTATTACGTTAATACTGTTATTGGGTGTGCTTGCGTCAGCAAGGCTCACACTATGTTATCTCATATATTTATTAGGTGTGCTTGCCTTTGGCAACACCACCTATTGTAATCTCACATATATATTTATTGGGTGTGCTTGCCTTCAGCAAGAGCACAACCTTTGTTCTCTTACATATAAAGCTATTGGGCCTCATTCTCGAACATTTTCGGAAGTTTCTTCTGAAATGTTTCTTACGGGCTTCGGAAAAACAACGTAAGAAAAAGACGTCCGCCAAGTTCATGAACGCTTGAAAATGTGTTCCTACACAGCAGAAGTTTTCTGAGCTGTGCTCCCCAGGAAGAGTTTTCTTAAGTTGAAAGCGCGTCCTCGTGCTCCTGAATTTGCATACATACACGCCCCGACAGCTCCTTATAAGGGCACGCAACAGCAGTGACGTGTGCAGTCAGAATCGACACAATTAGGAAAGCAACAGGAACGCACGTTATGTCCAAGCGAAAAGCAATTGTGCCATATTGTATGCCTAGGGTGCACACTCGTCCCTTTAAATAGGTCGAGTGATCAGTGATAATTGGATGGCCTGGTTGAATTTATATGATGTTCAAGTCCAAGTGCAAGTTAAAGGTTTTATTTGTCACATACAACATCATACCAGTAAGATGAGCAGTGGAATTGTTCTCCACTGGATCTAACAGTGTGCACACTAAGCAAGGTAAATTATTATAATTATTTTAATCCGAGGATGTCTGTAGAGTTGATGTGAACGCAAAAAACAACGATTTCTCACAAATTCATTAACACTTCTAACACGGAGAGTTTTCTTAAATGCGATTCCCCTTGTGGTTTTTTAAGGAATCGCATTTGAGACAACTCTGGCCGATTTACAACTGCTATTTCGAGTTCGGAAAGTCTTCTGAAGTTAAGAACAAATCCCAGATGAGAAAACTTTCATGAATGCCAAATGTTTTCCTAAATCCAATTCAGAAGAAATTCCTTCTTAAATTCTTCTTAACTGCGTTCGAGAATGAGGCCCATTATTATTATTTATTTTCCCACCCCTAAGGATCCCTCAATATTTGGACTACATAGACAACGTCGGTGTCAAAAGGTTCGTCTTGGTAGCGATTGCGTTGTATTATATTTTATGTTCCGTTGCACAGTTTAGGCTTGAATTAAGTTTTTGTGGCGAAAAGTGAAGCTAACGGTGGCTAACTTGCTAGCCACAGTCACTTACGTCACTAACATCACGGACGCACGCGTGACTGCCTGTAGTAGCTCGTTAACTTCTGGGAGATAGCTAGGCTAACTAGCTTTACCTATAACGGCAAGACAGCTGCAGAAACGCCACAGGCACAGAGGCCAGGGTGATAACTATTTACTCATTTTACTTTGTGATATGAAACACAATTGTGAAATGTACAATACTAGCTTAATAATATCAGCGTATATCTACTTTCGGAAACAGTAGTCTACTATTTCACTGAAGCGTTAGCAACATGACATGTCATTAGCCTCTGTTGCCCGGACGACACATACAACAGCGGTCTGTGATACATCTGTTTTCAATCGTTAAAATAAACATTCCTCACAAATAGATTTTCGTTTTAGAATTTATTATGACATTACCTTACAAGTAAATGATTCGTTGGTGAAATTATCATTACCTGTGGTATTAAATCAGTGTAGACAACTGCAATGCTGTACGCGAAACACACTGGTAAGAAAAACAACTCCACCGCTGTTAAGCCAAACGGCGACAGAATATGTTAGGCACGCCCCTTACTTAAATCAAAAGTATTTTAATAGGTGAAACTATCTGACTACTAACCTGAATTTAAATACCACAGCCTTAACTTTAACTGTCAATCTGTTCAAGGTCTCACAGGAAAATTGCTAACGAGTGCCCATTTTAAAAGTACAGTAGCTAGTACATTCTGAGTGTTACAAACTGCCCTTCGATCTAGCTAGTTAGCTTGCACGGGCATTTCTCTCCCGTCTGCGGCACGAAAAATATATGGACAGATGAGGGAAAATTGTGCCTCGTTTTCGCTCATTTAATCCGATCAAACTCATAATCCGTTTCCACATAGTTGAAATGTAGGCCTATATCTACAAATGTGTGGTCTCAAATATACATAAAGATACATTTTTCAATTCCGGCGCATTCAACAATTCCTTCAGTGAAGGTTAGCTAGCAACACAGTGACTGACCTTCAGTGACAGGTGGGGGGAGGAGCACAAAGGACACTTATTAGTGGTATCTTGCTTTCAACTTTTGTTTTGATAACCATTCAAATTTGGAGCAGATAAACAGCAAATGTTTACTCCTCGACAGGTCTGCAAACGCCTTTGTAAACCGACATTTGTTAAAACGTTTGTTAACCGAGACCGTAGGTCGTAGGTACAAATGATTTGTTTGTAAACCTCGACCTACGGTCTCGGTTAACAAACGTTTTAACAAATCGAGGTGACAAAGCGTAAACATTTGGTTTCTTATATACTACAACAATACGTGGGAAGATCACAAATCTAACAGGTTGAATCTGGAGCAGACGCCATGTTATCAGAGCAATCAGCTGCACTTGCACAGGTGACGTCACTACATCTCCAAGGCAACATATCAACAACATCAATTCGTCTTCTGTCTGCTTCAGATACTTCTTTAAAACGGGAAGCGATTGCGGGGCGTTTGCGGACCTGTGCAAAAACCATATTTGGTTGTTTTCGTTTTTTGGGGGGGCAATTTAGGCTACTTTGTTGCCGAGCAGATGCCACGTTGTTAAGGTCAATGGCTACATCTCCAAGGCAACCGCTTGTTGCTAGGTCCGTAAAAACGTTTATTTACCTCTGCGAACTTTCAGGAGGTATATAAACGGATTTATTAACTTTTGAGAACGTCTTCTGGACCAATAGGAACAGCTTGTAGACATAACAATGGATTCTGCCACTAAATGAGGGGGGGGGCGCCTTATACACGATGCGGCTTATTTTCCGAAAAATACGGTAATCAGATAGACGAGAGATCGGTTCGCAATTTAGCCTAACATTGTGTTTACATCTGTGTTAGTACTAACACATAAATAATACCTGCACTGTGTACTAGTACTAGCTTGTACACTGACATTCTAAAATTATACATCCAAAGGGTTTCTTATCACACAGATTTAATTTGGTCTTGTTTAGGCCAATTCCAAAACTTTTCTTTGCTATTAGTTAACATAATATATATGAACATAAATATTATACTGTAAATTTGTAATGTGGTTGGGCACCAAGTTATTTATATTTTTCAAGTCCATTTCTGCTTTCTGCTACCTTTCAAGTCAAATTGCAGTGTTTTTTTGGGTGTGTAAATTCACTTTCTTTTGTAAATAAACTATGCACTGTGTTATTTCTGTAACACTGCAATGCAATTATAAGTCCTGGTGCTTGAGCTTTTTTTCCAAAAAATATTTTGGGTGTTCCAGCACTTATAGACCCAGATTATACTGTATATATTAATGAAAACAGTGACCCAAGACTCTGGACTACTGAAGTAGCCTTGGCCACCCCTTGGCCACCCCATGTATAAAACTCTAGTTCGGCCACTGTCCAAAAGACAGAAAAACTTTAGTAATTCTGAAGTGGAGGTACTGCTGCAAGCAGTGTTGTGCATGAACTAGGGATGGGCGTGGTTAATCGAATATCCTGATATCCTAAAGTAAGTTAGTATTCGAATACTTTTTTCGACTACTTATGAGCGTAGTTTAATTTAAAAAATTGTTTTAATGAAAAACCTTAGCGTCGTGTTGTGAATTCTAATAGTTGTGACGTTAGAAATGATGAAAATCATCAATAAAGGTAGGCTACGTGACCCTGCGTTCTGCTGCGAGTCTCCTTTCGTTTCATTTGGCGCTACAAGAAGCTTAGTGTCCTGGCTAAGCAGTACCTTGCAGCAACCTCAGTTCCTGCAGAGTCTTTTCCACGCCGGCCAGCTCGTAAATCGACTCCGTACTCGCCTCTCCCCTGAGCATTATTATTTTTACCAGTAGCCATGTAGAGCTAGCGTAATCGGCTATTTATGTTTGCATTGTGTGTTGGCGTACCGAGGATTCCGGTTCCAAGTTAATATCCAAGTTAATATGCAATATTTCTCCATGTGTGTCTTTCGTTTTTATCGAGGATAGCCTACCCAATGTGTTAAATTTCGTCCGATGTATTGTAACTTTTTATTTCACATAATAATAGGCTCAGTGCTATTCCGCCAAGTTAATATCCTGGTGACGCAGCGTTTTTTCAAGTTCATTGTCTTTTCGTCATGTTGATAAATTGATCTTTCGTTTGTTTTCTTTATTCAACCCTTATTTAATCTAATAGTTTAATAGTCCAAATTATTGCCAGAATGTGTGGTGGTTCATGAACCATTCATGTGTGTACTGTATGCTTTGTGTCATGTCAGGCTAATTACATAATGGAACCGCATTAATTAAAATAGATTATCCGGATATTCGAAAATAATTTAGGATACTATTCGAATAGTGAAATCAGTTAAAATCTCCATCCCTAGCATAAACAAGTTCAAAAGAACGCATTCATTGAACACGTTTATTTTTATGAGAACGATGAACTGAACGCAACTTAATGACAAATAATGAATTTGAACGGTGAACACGTTCATATTATTTGAGGTCTAGCTAAAACGTTATGGAATGTTTTTCTTCTCCTGAGGAGAGACGCTGTCTAAATCGAATGCTTGCACCATGTCGTTGCTCAGTGCCCGTAAAATTTTCGCTATGCACCTTATTATTTTTTGCGGGATTTTTACACACAGTAAACACACACCTTAAAACTATGAAATGAACTGAACTATGAACTAGTTCAGAATTTAAATGGTGAACTATGAACGTGAACGATTCATATTTACTTGTATGAACTGAACTTTGAACTAGTTCATGAGAGGTATGAACGTGCACAACACTGGCTGCAAGAAGTTAGCGACAAACGACACACAGGGCTCTACAGTGCGAGTATTTCACTCGCATTTGCGCCTAGAAATAGGTATGTGCGAACTTGAAAAATAATTTACGAGCACAGTGCGCGAGTGAGTAACGGGCTTTTGTCAATACACGGAACAACAGCGCGATGAAGTGAAGCATACCAGTCACGGAGTCGCGACTGCACGATGTGAACATAACATAATGACGCTCGAACGACGATTCGCAACCAATGGGCCAGAGCTATATAAAAAGAGTTACAACACTCTTTGATCTCGCCGACACGTGATCACTTGGTTCAAGTAGCTCGCAAAAAAAACACTGCTGGCAACCTGTTTGAATGGTTTTCAACGGGACAGACAGTAGCAGCATCTCGATTTACTGACATTTTCGGTATATTAACACATAATATCAATTGGTTACTGGTGTGTTGTATTATGTATATGTATGATACTTTATTAACATTTATGTATTACATTAACTTATAACACTAGGCAGCAATTGTGAAGCAGAGCTAGAAATGGCTATGCTAGCTACCGTACTGTAGCTCACACCAGCTCAATTTAAGACAAGAAAGGAGTTTGGTAAATAGAACAGAATATACAGGCAACCAATTGCATTCAATAAAACATTTTATTATGCAATATGTCCAGTGAGAGGGTCAAGTTTGTTTTTAGTGAGTGGACCTGAAATTCCTGCCAAGCGTCGACAGCGTTGTTGCTAACTCTAATCAGATGTGCATTTAGAATCTAACAAGCTATATCTTAAAATGAACTTTAAGTAAAGCTGGCTATATAGGCTAAAATGTGGGTGACCAGACGTCCTCTTTTCGAGACCTAAAAAATGCGTCCGGCAGTGATTCCAAAATTGTCCGGGATTTTGCCTCGTCGGATATTTGTCTTTCACAAACTATTACGCCATTCATGTTCAGTGTGATGAAGCAAGTTAGCTGGTAAATTTATCAAATTACTGCATTATTTTAAAACTATTTTCAAAACAGCTAACTTTATTAGTAACACAGAATATGAATGGGGTTGAACGTTGCAAAATACAATGTTTGGGACTATAGGTCGCAAATGACACGCTTTACTTCTGCCTTCTTCGATTACAATGGAAGTCTATGGAAGTGTCCCAACTCTCTTTTTATATGGCTCTGGGTCTACCTAGGTTTGACTACCAAGCCTTTTAATCTGTGGCGTGCTTACATAGTCTATAATGTCCCAGTATTTTAAGAACATATTAACTATAACTATATACATGTTTCTTAAACTATTTGTTCTAGTTCTATCAGAGTGAAAGTTGCTAGTTGTCTAGCATTAACTGTTAAGTCAGTGGCGTTGTTAGACATAAAACTGTACTGGGGCACAGGCCCCTATTCATATCCCTTCTTCCAAGCGTGTTGCGCACAATGCACTATATTAGGCTATAGAAACTCCCCTCGCTTAACCCACTATATAACAGTTCAGGGACGCAAGTTTGATATCAGCTTTGGCAGGGACATCTATAGTTAATGCAAGCTTTGTGTTTTCAGTTAAACTGCTTTGATTTTACATGCATTGATTGGGATATTGTGTTAATTTTGGGGGGGATTATCAACCTTAATTAATGCACTGACTAATAAAGTAAATTGTTAAAACTCAAACTTTTGATTTTACTGGGACACAGCAGATTTATACTGGGCACGTGCCCCTGTAAAAAGGGTGTAACGACGCCCCTGTGTTAAGTTATGTTTAATAAACGAATACAATAAAAAAAATAACATTTAGGAGCACATGTACTCCTTGGTGAAAACATTAGCGTAGAGCCCTGACACATATTTAGTAGTGTAAGCAGTAAATAAAACCGATGCACGGAATACAATTACTCATGCAGTGAACGCTGTATCTGGAGAAGGGTGCAGAACTGATGGAGTGAAAAATAAATGGTTTAACTTTAATCTGAATTCTGAAGCAAAAAAACTAGTGGTGGGCCGTTATCGGCGTTAACACGCTGCATTAACGTGAGACTCTTATCGCGCGATAAAAAAAATATCGCCGTTAATCTATTCTCAAAGTTGGGTTGGGAGCTGGGTCTATACTACGCAAGCTATGATGACTTTCACCTTGATATTTTAGCGCGGATGTATACCTAGCCGAATTGCACTGTAGGGGACGAGAACGAGTCTTCGAACCTGTGTGTATGCCTTGTGTATGAAATTATCACATCAAACGTGACGTGCTAACTTGGATGCAGCTATGAAGCCGCCTGGTTTGCTTCAGGGAAAATGTATCTTTAAGAAGCTTGCCAATGGAAACCTCGACAAGACTAAGGTTGTTTGCACCTTGTGCTATGCGGAATCAGTTTACTGTAGGAGTTCTTCCAGTCTCAAATACCATCTAAACGCAAAGCATCCCTTAGCTAATGCGGAAGATGCCGGGCCAAGCACTGATGTAGCGCAGGGGAAGAGTCGTCGTCAAACTACGATGTTTGAGTGCAACCGAGGCAAGCCCATCAGCACAGCTCTATCAGCCAAGCTAACTAATCTAATAAACAGTTAATAAACACAAGTACATCTTATTGAACATAATTTATTTGCATCACCAATTATCATAGTAGAACAGCTTTCTCAAGCAGTTTGTGATGCATTTTGGAAACAGGAGATGAGCTCCTGGTCTAATGCGCCACCTGGCTTGAGAAACCCGTTCTCAAATACTTACTTTTAGTCATTATTTGGGTAGCACACATATTCTGAATGCCTTCGGTGGAATTCAAATGAGCCATTTTAATCTAGATTAACGGCAAGATTACAGTGAGATTAATCTAGATAAAACAAATTAATCTATGCCCACCACAAAAAAAAAACATGTTTCAAAACATAGCCTAGAAGACAGTTGACTTTTACAAATATCCATGAGGAATCTTGGTAGCCTAAAGCATACCAACAGGTACTCAACACTCTGCAAATAAATCGGTATGGTCAAGGAAGATGCGTTCCCTCCTCAGGGAACGATCTGCAAAATTTTGCAGCAGCAATAAATGCGCCATTGTGTGGTGTAGTCCTAGTGTGCGGAATAAACCTACTTTGGGCCTATAAATACCATGATAAGTCACTTATTATTAGATGGCAAGGTTTCCCGTTAACATAGTTGATGTGAATTGAAGGCAAAGCAAGACAAGTTTATTTATATAGGCCTAGCACAATTCATACACAATGGCAATTCAAAGTGCTTTACAAATTAGCAGAAGTGTAAGTGTAGTGTGTATTTTATTTTATTTTTTATAATTACAATTATTAGATGCAAAATTATAAAAGAGAGAAATATTCCATTTTAAATTAGAACGGACGAAAACGGTATAACTACTTATTTTGCGCAAACATGTAAGCTCTCAATTGTGTGAGAGTGCTCTTTGGTGTGCGTAAATTCTGTTCTTACCTAAGAACAAATCCCAAATAAGAAAGCATTGGTGAATGCCAGAATCTTTGTGAAAACTGCATAAGTGGGGTTTAAGAAAAAATTTGTTCTTAAGAAAATTTGGTGAATGAGGCCCAATGACCAGGATTTAGAGAGGCTGACACGGACGGAATGGGAGTAAAAATCGGCCCTGGCCCCCGTATACGTCACCACAACTGCCCTGTCAATGCATGCACATTCTGTTTTTGATGTGATGCTAGTTAGGGAGTTCCGCACTTATTGCGAGACATTTTTTTTGTAAAACAAACAGCCGTTTTTCAATTGGTAAAACCTTGTCTAGTGAAGGTGATGTCTTTTTGTCTAAGCCCCAGTGCCACCCTTACGCCAGCTTTCGGTCTGTCAGTGTCACTGTCGTGTGTAAGCGAGACAAAGGAGGCGGGGCTAAGGGCTGCATAGATGTTTATTTGGAATAGACCAACCGTCCTGGGGGAAAGGGGGGCCGGCCAACCGTGTCGCTCTATCTTCTGCCGACAATTTTATGAGTAGTTAAAAAAATAATAAGGAAAGCGGCCCTCCAGCCCAGAAGTGTTTCGGCCCACCTGGTGCTCCTGATGGCCAGTCCGCTACTGGAAGCTGACAAAAGCTGTGTTCGACTTCATGCAGCGCCGGCGGCGCCGACAGCCTGCTGACTTGAAGCTGAGAATGCCATTGGCTGCATCAAATCAGAAAGCACCTAATGTTGATGCGCTTTTCCCTACTTAGATATGGACCGGCTATGGATAGCCGGTCACATGAGTGCCGAGTCTTCAGACCAGGGATGTTGTTACTGTCAAGTATCGCTTCCAGTCAACTTGTTATAAATTTATTAGCCAGTTTTCCAATAATTTATTTCAAGCTTATATACGTGACTGGAGGCATATTTTCAAGATGGTAATGTTGGAATAAGGATTCCAGCTGAGATACTACTGCCAGTGAAAACGTTATTAGAATGAGCTTGTTTCAAAGTGGGTTCTTTATTAATGAATGAGTGCAATATGAGTAAATGCTTAAGAACCATTTAGTCCTTGGTGCTTTATAGAACTGGCAGGGTTATTGGCAAGTCACACTGATTCAATCAACTGAAACATCTTCTTTGGCATTTTAGTAACCTACAGCAAGCAATACAGTCTGCAAAATAAAAATTAGGATGTTAATTCATCATGTAGTTTATTATCATAATAATAAATGGAGATATATTAATAATAAATAGATATCAGGGCTAAAAATATAAATATATTAAAACTGACATGACCAAAATAAAATACTAATGTCATAGAACACTTTACAGGAAAAAAATAAGGGTACTTACTCTTAAACCATTTTCTTACATGGTTTAAGGTTGTGGCAGGACAGTCACTCTCTCCCTCTCACCGTTTCTTTTTTTCTCTCTTTTTTCATATTTTTCTTTCTGTCTTTTTCAGCTCATAGTGGAGAAGACAACAGACGTCCCTACGGCTGAGTTTTCTCTTGTAGAGGATGTGGCCCTGCACTTCACCTGTTTGATGGACAGGCTGAATGAGCAACGCCTCTTCCAGCCCGACCTCTGTGACGTGGACATTGTGTTGGTGCGCCAGTGCAGCACCTTTCCTGCCCACAAGGGAGTGCTGGCAGCCTATAGCCCATTCTTCCACTCCCTGTTTGCCCAGAGTAAACAGCTGCGGCGTGTGGACCTGTCCTTGGATGCCCTCACCTCCCAAGGCTTGCAGCAGATCCTCAACTTCATCTACACCTCCAAGCTGCTGGTGAGCAGCCGCACTATCCTCGACGTGCTTGATGCAGCCACGCTGCTGCAGATGAGCGACATTGCAGCTTCCTGCCACAATCTCATCAGCAGCCACTCACTGAGGGCAGCAGCCGCTGCACCTGTAGACATATCAAATCAAGAGGGGTTGGGAGCCACTGTGGGGACACCCTCTAGTCAGAGGTACAGAGAGATCAAACAGGAGACAGGATTAAGGCGGGTATACACACGGCAGGGGAGCAGTCTGTTCTCGGTGAGGGTGGAGGACGGGCTTGTGAAGACATCTCAACACCACGCAGCCTCCCTAGCCAAGCAGGTCTACGAGGAGGAAGGCCTGGGGGGCAGACCAGACTCTGGAGGAAGGGGCTTCTGTAAGATGGATGAGAGTGGGAAGGAGTCTGAGGCCTCTGATGGCCACACCTCCTTCAACAGGCAGCAGATCATTGTGGAGGTCAACCTCAATAACCAGACACTCAATGTTTCCAAAGGGTCAGAGGGCAAAGCTACCATTGCCACCGAAACCACTCATATGTTCCCTCATGGCCACGATGAGGAGAGAGATTCAGTGGAAGAGGAGGATGAGAACGAGGATGATGGGGAGGAAGATGAAGGCGCCCCCAGAGAAGAGGACATTGAAGACAGTGAAGAAGAGCAAGATGAAGAAGAATATGAGAAAGAAGACAACAATCTTAACATTCGAGGGGTGGAGCATGCCACGAAGGAGAGGCCTTGTCGGGGGACTAGGTCTCTCATCATTTCCGCCGAAGACACCTCTGCCTTAATGCGGCCAAACCTTGACAGCGCCATGCTCAGTAGTCGGCGCCGGGGGCTTAAGAGGAAGCTGGATATGGAAAGTTTGGGCCAGAAGGTGAGGTTGGAAGAGAAGCAACACTTTCCTTGTAAGAAGTGCCCCCGTGTCTTCAACAATCGCTGGTACCTGGAGAAGCACATGAATGTGACGCACAACCGCATGCAGATCTGCAACGAGTGTGGCAAACGTTTCCTACTGGAGAGTGAGCTTCTCCTGCACCACCAGACCAACTGTGAAAAGAGCATACAGGTAAGGGGTGAAGATGGTGGCAATAAAGGCCATGAAATGTGTAATTATGATGCTAATAATGATGATGCCAATTAAGGAGATTATCAGTAATGAAGGGGATGAAATTATGTCACATGTCAGTGTTTTGGTCCCTTTCTAATCAGCCAACTTGTTCTGAATTACATAGACATATTACATACTCTAATCTTCCGAATAAACGTACCGGTACGTTTATTTTTTTTACCCGAAAAATCCACCCGGTACATTCTTATTTTGGACGGTACGTTTATTTTTTTGGGGGGAAATCGAGACATAATTTTAGAAAATTCCATGCATTTTTTTTCGGAAGGGAAGATACATTTTAACTCTTTGATGTGAAAACGTTAGCTACCTTAGCTAGCTAGCTACTGGCAAGTAGCTTACATTAGCTACCTAACTACGTTAGCTACCAACTGAAGGTTGTCAGTGCAAGCTAGTAAATGTTAGCCAGAGCCTCATTATGGCTCTGATGTTAGCTGTAGCTACTGTACACTCACATAACGGTTCCCATTCAGCACACCAGCATGACAGTCACAACCTATAGACAACGAGCCTCTCATCGTCAAATAAAAATCCCAGGTTATTTCCGTGGTTACCAGTGCGTCTTTCAGGATTGCATGCCACACAAGACGCAGAATATGAGGTGCACCGGCAGTCGTGTCTACTATAAGTTTGTTGAGGTATACCTGTAGTCATGGTTATTTGACAGATTTGTAACTATGTATTTCCAAGCTACAGGCATTGAACTATTTTCCTAGCAATGCTTTATTTGGTAGTGGTTGTCATGTTGACTGTAAGCTGTTTTAGGAAAAGTGATAGTACTAGTACATGTATGTTTGTAACTAGACAGCCTCTTTTTTTAACTTTGTAATAACTATGTTTTTCCAGTGGTTTTCATGTTATGTTGCAGTCATGTTGACTGTAAGTTGAGGAAAAGTACTTCCATAGGCCTATATTTGTAACCAGACAGCCTCTTTTTTGAAATGTTCTAACAATGATTATGTATTTCCAAACTACATGTGTGGAAGTTTTTTCCTAGCAATAGTATATTTGCTGTCCATTTCTATTCCTGATTGCAAGTGACAGTAAAAGATGCGCACTTACACTGGTAGGAACACATTTTGATAGCATATGGACACAGTTTGCGTGCTGATTTGGCAATTTTCGGGGGGGTACTTTTATTCCGGGGGGTACTCTTATTAGATTTTGAGGATTTGTCCGGGGGGTACTTTTATTCGGAAGATAAGAGTAGAACATAAAAATGTGGTAATTCAAAAATGATTACAAAATGTAATTATTTAACTGTAAGAAATATTGCCCTTTTAATTTAATATATGGATTTTGGGTAGTCTATTTTGTTTAAGTCTAAATAGTATAAATGCTAACACTTGCTAACTCAACACTTAACATTGAGGTTACATTAGCTACCATGTAACTACGTAGCAATAACTACAGATAGTGCTATGTAAATACACTTTACATAGCAATATGCAAGTTATTACACAAGTGAAACTTGTATGGAGGAGGTTGGGCTTTCTAGGGGTAAGTTGATGTTAATATCAGACCCTCCAGGAATTCGCGATGTTGCGATCGCACCAATTCACGCGAATTCAACGATTCCCCGCGAATTCAGCGCGACGTTGCAATTTTAACCAATCACTGCAATTTTCCCGCAACTTTTACCAATCATCGTCGTCTCCCACAACTCTCTCCAGTAGGGGTTAAATCCAGTGTTGCGCCTGAACGCGTTCATTGAATGAAAGTTCATGAACTTGTTGATAATTTTGGTGAACGTGAACTGAACGTACTGTATTACTGCCTGATGAACGATACTGTGAACGCGTTCATTCTGGTGTCTGTGAACTCTTTCACTTTTTTTAATTTCGTTCAATAAGGTGCCAGATTTCTAGAGACTTCCAGGCGAAAAACACACCATTAACAGTCCTGTATCCAGGGTTGCCCAACCAGTCAATTGCTGCGTGTGCTTTCTTCTACTGTCTATGCCTGGCAAGCGTGAGAGCGCCGAGTTGCGTAGAGGCCGAGAGCGGTATTGCAGACAGATAGAGATTTCAATCTTTTTTGTTAAAAAAAGGGAGATTCCTCCCTTCAATGCATGCAAATGTTAATCCTGGTTGGATAAGGATTAAAAATGGGATATGATGAAAATTGGCATGTTGGTAAGGTTATTTAGGGGACCATTTCTCAATGGTTTTAATATTTGATGAATGTTTGTTAATTACTTAATTTTCAACCAATAACTCAATAAAAATTCAAAGAGGGAAATTCGCAACTTTTTAACGCAACTTTCACTTGCACCCGCAATTTCATTGCAACAAACACATAAAAAACACCGTAACTTTCTTCGCAACTTTTTGGAAAACCTCCCGCGAAATCAGGAATTTTTGCCCGCAACTATCACAAAAAAGGCCCGCGAAATCCTGGGGGGACTGTAATATTGAACACAACCTTCAACAGCCCCTTTACAACATCTACTGACTCCTTACATTCCTTCCCCATACTGTGCCTTCTCATATTTTTCACAGTAACCCTAACCACCTTTTGTAATAACTTGGTGTACACGGCTAATACTTAATACCATTTAATTACATAGCAATAATATTCCCTATATTGACTTGTAGGAAATAGCATCCAATAAAAATCAAGCAATTACACTGCAGTGCTCTCTTGGTAGATTGTTCTTAGAAAAAGTATACATACTTTTATCTGTAGCATCTGTATGCCTACAGTATCTGTTTATGTGATAAAAATGCATACTCATTATTAACTGACTGCAATATTCAATGTAACATTTTGAAATGTCACTTCTTACCTTTTTGTTTCAGCACTCTACTTTTCTGCACAATTCAACACCAGACCCAACTTGTAAACAATACAATAATTGCCTGTTTTTTATGGTTGTACTTTAGTGTGTGACATGTGGTAAAGTCTTCAAGAAGCTCTGGTCCCTCCATGAGCACAACAAGATTGTGCATGGCTACGCAGAGAAGAAATTCTCCTGTGAAATCTGTGAGAAGAAGTTCTACACCATGGCACATGTCAGAAAACACATGGTCGGTGAGTACTCCTAGCATGTCACAGAAGGGATCATATGCACTTTATACCCATAAGGACCCAAACATTTTTGGGTGAAAGAAAATTTGGCCAAATTAATTTTTGGTTGCATTACTTCACAGTGTTTGGAGATTAGTTTACGCACATCCAATCTTAGGACAAGGTGTAGAAACTTAAATCAAGGTTTTTATAGAATACTTGCACACTGGGGTCAATACTCTTGTATACTTTATTCTGCTAGTTTGAACCTAGGTAATATTAGAAATACCTTGTTAGTGGAAACCTCAGCTGGGATTGCTCTTGGTTAGTTTACTTCATTCCTTATACAACAAAGATCTGTGAATGCAAACTGAAGAAGAAGCAAACATTTAATGTTCAATATTTCCAGGTTAATACCGAAACTGTCCTTTCCATACCAGTTAGACAGATGAAATAAAAAGCATTTAGCATACATACATCCTCTCCTGGACTCAGGAGAGGACATTTTTGATGCTGGAACTACTTCTTATCACAGTCGCCACATCTATTTTCCTTAGAGTCAATTAGAATGAGCTACTAAATGACTGACCAGATTGTTTAAAAGTTATGTTGTTATTATTATTAGAATGTTGTGGTGCTGCCCTTACATTTAGTCATTTAGTAAGTACAGGGACATTCCCCCCGTGGCAAGTAGAGTGAAGTGCATTGCCCAAGGACACGTCACCGTGTCCTTGGGCATCGAACTGGCAACCTTCTGATTAATTTGCACGATTCTCTAACCGCTCAGCCATCTGACCCCCAACATCTTTCCAACATTAAATACAAATAAAACATTTAACTGGTGAGGAATGAAAAAACATAAAATTATCAAATGTGGTTAAATGCTTTCAGACACCCAAAGTGGCCTTGAGACAGAAAAAGTTAAAATCACTTGATGTTTGTCTCTGCTTGTCTTTACACAGCTCATACCAAGGATATGCCGTTTACCTGTGAGACATGTGGGAAGTCGTTCAAGCGTAGTATGTCTCTGAAGGTACATTCTCTCCAGCACTCCGGAGAGAAACCTTTCAAGTGTGAGGTTAGACCTTCCTTTAGATAAAACCTTCCACCCACTAACATACAACTACGGTATAATACTTAGTGTCTCTACTCATATCTCCAAGGTCTAAATTGGATTGATTTCTGTGTGTATTTGTATGTTTAATTCCAGAATTGCAATGAACGTTTCCAATATAAGTACCAGCTGCGCTCCCACATGAGCATTCACATCGGACATAAGCAGTTTATGTGCCAGTGGTGTGGCAAGGATTTTAACATGAAGCAGTACTTTGATGAACACATGAAAACTCACACTGGTAAGAACATAATATCATGTCTAGTGTTTAACAAAAGTGTTGGTGAACCTGTCATGATAACTGTGCATGGTTATAGCTATCTAAGATGTATGGTCAAGCAGCAGTGAGTTGACCAGCTGCAGCATAGTGCAGTGAGATTACATAGGTGTGTAATGTTCCTGCTGTCCATTTTGATATTTAATCTTGACCATTTACTATATTTCTTTGCCCTGTCTACCTGTAGGAGAGAAGCCATACATCTGCGAGATTTGTGGCAAGAGCTTTACCAGCCGGCCCAACATGAAGCGCCACCGTCGCACACACACAGGCGAGAAGCCATACCCCTGTGAGGTGTGCGGCCAGCGCTTCCGCTTCTCCAACATGCTAAAGGCCCACAAGGAGAAGTGCTTCCAGGTCAGCAACCCAATGGTGGTCTCTGATGCTGATGCCCCAGGCCCGGACCAATCCTCTGCCCTGGTCATCTTGGACCCTGCTACAATTGGTCAGGTTACACTGGGATTGGTGAATTCCGTGACCACGCCCATTGCTGCATCAGCCACTATGCACCACAGCTCTCCCTTACCCCTGCCCCTTCCCCACTTTCCCACTCCTCCACCCTTGTTCTCAACTGGTCAGATGAATTCCAAGAACTAGTGGAAAATTAAAGCACTTAATGTGTATCCCTGTCTCAAAAATGTTGGATCCTGGACAGCGCAAAACGAGTCATGCGAGAAGTGTAATGCAATGGACACCTGTTATATGGTAAGAAGAACACGCTACAGGAAATGCTTTACTTGAACAGGGTCTTCATGAGGATTTATAACACCTTTATGAAACCAGTTGTTACATCTTCATGTGTGTGGAAGTGTAACATATATATATATATATATATATAAGCCACATGTATTATATGAAAGCTAATATATTTATCTAAGAATGAATCTGAAAAGTTCTGTATGTTTTTTTACTGTCACTGTACTCAAAACACACACACACAATCTTAATCTTTAAAAATGAAATCTACCAATCACTGGCCTGCCCCTTTTTTTCTTTCAAAACAATGTGTAGATTCTGCTTCCAATAACATTTAAATAATATTGTGTTATGAATGCTATGAATGATACATTAGAGCTTGTGAAGGTATCATGAGTGTGTTCGTAAGGTTTTATGAACACTTAACAAGGCCCCCCTTAAGTAAAGATTGAGGCTTCTGACCAAGGTGGTCCTGGAGAGCATACTTGTGGCCTGCTGATGGCTGACTTCTAGTGTCATACAGTCAATGCCATGAAAAGTGTCACATTTGGCCATAGCCATGCCACGGCCAACCAACAGAGGGCAGTATAAATGTAATTAGCCATGTTTTGGAATGGTGGCTTATTAATGGCCTATTTGTGTCATTAATTAAAGAGTTAATTCTAGTAACAATGTTTTGGTTCCTAACTTACACCCATTCTCTTGTATCATAGTGAACATCAAATAACCTCAGAATCATGTAGGATATATTTCTATTTATTTTGTTCATAGAAGTCTGTTGTTTCGCTTGAATTTCCTGAATCACACATACTTTCCTGAAGAACAACATATTAGTTTGTTGCCTTTACTTTAGCCAACTCTGTCAAAAAATGTTTTGGGGTTGTTTATTTCAAACCTTAGGTTGCCAAGGTGTCCATGACAAAGGGTTGTAGTGTCCTGAGCTGAATAGGTTCTCTCTGTGGTGTATGGAACCTGGGGTGGTTGTTTACCTTACCTGCCCTGATGGAGGGCTGCGCTGTTCCTCCTTTTTTGTCTGACTTCTTTCCTTTCCTCCCTTACAGTCTCCTCCTCTTCTACCGTAACCAGAACTCAGTGGCTCACATTGTTCAGCTACCAAGCGAAACCTGCTTCTTTGGAATAGAACCACATGAATGATTTGATTTGACAATTACTAAATATGTAGCGTGTGGTTCTGATCTATTCTATCATTAACAAAATGCAGATTTGTCTTTGAAAATATGTATGCCCTTGCCAATAACCAAACCTTGTGAGCTTCACTTGCTTATTGTTGGAAAATAGACAGCATTTATAATCAACCATGCACCTTATCTTAACCCTATTTGTATTTAAGACATACTCAATGATAGTTTGTGTAATAATGTGTGATATGTTATGTCATCTGTTTGGTTTTTCCAGTGGCCTAACTAATTAGTCTGTTGTGCAGTGCACTGGTGAATGCGGCGTGTGATGACGTGTGTGTGTGTGTATGTTTGTGATGTATGTAGCAAAAAGTGGTCTGTGTGCTGTGTCCAATCCACAATCTGTCAATTGCCAGACCGGATTTTTTAAGTACAGAGTTGGAGGGAGATATTGTTGACTGATGCTTCCAGCTGACCAATTACTATCCTCTTTACTTAGTTTTTATAGAATTATTGCACTTTCTGGTCAGTTTTAATTAAATTATATTTTACTGACAGTTATTTTAGTAGATAGTCAGAGTATGTTGTAGATATATCTTGATTCTGATTCTTCATTCTATTCCATATCCAAAATATCAGAGTCTAAAGGAGAAAATGTCCTGCGCCCCAATGTCCTCTCTATGCTAGGTATCATGTATACTGTTTACTCAGCATGTACATATTCTAAGAGGTGTTCTCAGATTTGTCTCCGGAATCTTTCTACCCATAATCGTTGTTTACATTCTGATGAGAGTCAAATGAATGTGTTACCCTATGTATTCTGGTTGGTACAATTGAAAGTCATTGGAAGAGGTGGGTTAGCGTTAATATAAATAATAACATGTCAAATGTTTTTATTCTGTACATTAATCTCTAAGCACCTTTGTGTACTGTTGCCTATGTAAGATCATCCCAACTAGGTATGTATATTGTTACTTGCCATGGTGAAATAGTAGATCAACTAATGTGTCGTCAAGGTACTTTTTAGGCTTCTCTTTGTTGATTCCTGATTTACCTTCTTTTGAATAGGATTGAGTTAGAAACAACCCATGAAAGACAAGGTTTGCAGCTGTGGTGGGTTTTCAATATGTCCATATGTTTTGTCCTGGATACCAGATTCTGACTGTATAACCAATAGGTTATTTATGGTTATGTCCAGAAACAACTTCCTCTTCACAGTACTCATTAGCTCTTAATAGGATAACTCTTAATTTGATATGTGTAAGCATAACTGGGAGGCACTTGTAGCCATATTGCTTTAAACAATCTAATAATTTAAGATGCACAATTTTCCTGAAGGCATGAGGCTGATTCATGCCAAGGCTTCATAGCAGCCTCTCAGTACTTCACAGATTTCTGACGGCTGTAGCCCCCTTGTTGCTTTGTAGCACACTGAGTTCCTTAGGGAATCCTCATTGTAAAGGAGCTTCCCTAAATCAAATGTGTATGTTCTCCAGAGTTCAAAAGCAGTTATTGGCATTGGAATGGGTAGGAACTGATAGCAACTGATAGGAACTGAAACCTAAAAATTCACTTTTTGTAACTGCACCTTATTTTTTCACAATGGGATTTATTAACTACAACAGTCCATAACGTAAGGCCCGTCATTGTGAAGACATCAAGTTGATTGCTATAAGATTACATATTGTGACAGGATTCAATCAAGGACTATTGTGAGATACTTTGAGGGGATAATAGAAAATCATTGTGAAAGTATTATTTTGCCTTAAATTAACATATGTTAACTGGAATTTAATGTTAACAGTTGACAGTGAAGGGAATCATTGATTTGGAAGAGAATGGTAGTGATACTACTGAGATACTTTGAACAATATTTGCACTTTGAATTATATTTTTCTTATGGCATAATGGGGGAAATATTGACAACGTTGACAAAACGAGCCGTAGAGATTATATCATTAAACTGGTGTAGAGTTACGGAGCTCCAGAGGTGACATAGATTCTTTTTTTAAAGTATTTCGTGGCCACGATTGATTAAATTGTGCACACAACACGGGGAGATATTCATCAAATGTATATACATAAAACGAGTGAACGATTTAACTAAAACAAGGGAATGAATTAGTAAAACGTGAGCACGATTTAACTACAACAAGTGAAACGAATAAGTAAAACGTGCACGATTTAATAAATCGTGGCCACAAAATAAAATGTATTTTTATTTATGTCACCTCCGGGGCTCCGAAGAGAGAAGCACTTACCCCAGCATTAGTCGTTAAAGTAATTTAAATTACACAAAAATAAATACATGTAATTTATGCTAACTATTCGTAGAGGATGTTACTTAAACACATTAACACATTGGTTATTAAATTAAATTAATAATGACATTGTAGCTATTTTGGCTACCAGTTTCCTGTGTAAAAAGCTATGTAAAGTAGGATTTTACCATCTTAACATCAGCACATTTTCTAAAAAGATGATCTGACCTGTTTACTTTACAGAAGGCCTGCTGTGGATCAACACTCAGTAGAGTAAGATTTGCTGCCACTTGTAATGCCATCTGTTAGGATTTTGTTGAGCTGTGCCCTGGTGAATGCTGTGCATGGAGTGTGATGGTGTGAGTTCTGCAGCAAAAACTATTTGCAGCCACTTGAGTTTGCCAAGGGTAAAATGTCTACTTTACCAGTTTTCTTCTTTATTAAGTCTTTGTGCCATGTCTCTTAGAAGCACCCTTTCCATAATCAGAATTATTTATATAATGTATCTGAAGAAGGTGGTTTGGCTCTTTGTTGCCATCAGGTGTCAATATTGATTCCCAGAGCTAGAGCTAAGAAAACAATATGAGCTAATATTGTCTTTCTTTCTATGTTGTATCAGAGGTTGTGAAGAACTTGCTGGTTGCCAGATTAGTAAAAAGCTTTGGATTTTTGTGAACACTTTACACACATGAAGGAAGATAATAAAACGGATTATGAATTTATAAATGGCAAAGAGAATAATAAAATGTAAGGGAAATGAAGTATATGTAAAGTTTCTTAGTTTCTAGAATGATGTTTTTACATGTTGTCTGTTAAGCAATCAATGGTCACTTTCTTAGTATGAGGTTGCCATCCAAAGGATTGTACTAGCTGAGGCAAATCTCTTGGCCCTTACTGAGTGTATTTATGAACTTACCATGGTGTTTGCGTACTCTGTGGTACCTAAACAAATGTATCGTAGGATTTTAGAGAGATGAAGAGAAATGGAATGAAATTGAGTGAATGTTGTTTTTGGTGTGGAAAAGCATTCCCTTTTTATATTTTTAAGTTTGTTGAGTGAAAACTGTTCAGAAAGAGATGTTGCCAGAAATGTTGCACATACAGTATGAAGGTGGGTTAGTTCCTCTTACAAACATATTGTCAATGTTGACTTTCCAATTTGGGGCATGGAAAATGCGTGGCAATTATAGAAACTATAATATATGATAATCAAAAAAGTGTTTTCTCACAGTACGTGAACAAGAGTTTTCATATTCTGTGTCCCCTGCTGACCCAACTCTGATGATATATGTTTGTCATTGATTGATCCTCTACTTTAAAAAATAAACCCTTTGGGCTAATTTCTCAAACAAAGATTAGGCTTTGTCTAGAACTACACCACTTCAGTGGAGCAACTCCGTGTTTTTGTTTAGCACTTGGCATCTGTGTCTTTGAAGCTAGTCCAAAGTTTTAGTTAGCTTTGGTGTACATGTGCCATGTGTAAGAGGTAGTAAACTATGTCAGCAGAATGCTAAATTAATACAATACAAGGACAATAGTGTCTAGAGGTGCTAATAACATTAGCTGTATTTTCTGTATTGATTCGTATTTTTTGTCTGTAACACAGGAGAGCATAATGGAATCATTTCATTATCCAACAATAAAGATATATTATTCCATCTAGGCTTGTACTAGTTCTTTATGAAAAACAATGTTGATGGGAAAGTGTTTCAAATATTTTAAATTCATCCCATGTTGCCATGTGTAATGAAAGGGACTTTGCTTAATTTTCCTGGATCATTTTAGTAATATGCAGACACCATCAGCTGACTGCTTAGTGTATGTCGTATCTAGTACTCACCTCAAAAGTAAAGACATTTTAGAACAAAGGGTCACACCTATGACCTGCAATATTGTATGCCTCACTTTAATTAGTTTTGTGCTGTGTATGGTCATTGACGGTGAAATAAGAACATCCAATTTAATTCATGAGAAATGCAAACAAATATAAAAAGCCTGTTTCACATCTGTAATGAATGCAAAATCAAGCAACAAATGAAAGGTTGTCACAAATGTCACTTCCAGTCACATAAATGAACATCAGATTAATGTATTTGCCAATAATACAGTAGATGAAACTCTGGCACTGAAACAGTCCAGTTTGTAGTTTTCACATTACATGTTATCACCCAGCATTAAGGCACAGATCCTAGTATCTGTCTCTGTGTCTCTAAGTCCCTCTATTTCAATATTCTAGGCAGGTGATAAGCCAGTTGAAAGAGAGGATCCTATCTTGGTCAGACGCAGGGTGTTGAGACGGACTCCCAGGATGGTGGCACCTGAAGCATACTGGATCTCTCTCAGGATACCATTCCACTTCCTCTCGCCCTCATCATACCTGTTGTGTGGAGGAAGACATGTCAGTGTCACATTTAAGGTATAACATGTATTGGAATTGCCAATCAACCCCTCATAGGATATGCAGTGTGGGTCAATGCAGTGTGGATCAAATCTTTTATTTGTTGTGTGAGTCAAAAATGGATTTCAGTCCTACTTGGCCCCTCAACTGTCCTATGCTTTGGTTGAGAAGGCTTCATAAATTTGTAACATTTGGTTTGATATATATATTTGTATACAACATTTTTGTACTGTATTAGTAAAACCATTTTACAATGCTGCACTTGAGATATGATATTGCTATGGTTGCACTGTCATGTCAGAAGAATTCTGAAATAATGTTGTTGAGATTATGTTATTGTTGCACTGCTTAACAAATGCATTACTATTATTATGATGTTCCTATACCTCACTTGGACTAAAGTATCTTCTAAATGAATAAATTAGTGCTGTCAAACGATTAAAATATTTAATCGCAATTAATCGCATTAATGTCATAGTTAACTTGCAATTAATCACACATTTTTATCTATTCTAAATGTCCCTTGATTATTTTTTCTCATTTTAATTCTCTTATCAACATGGAAAAGTGGATCAGCTTGCTTTGTGCAAATGTTTTTTTATTGAAAAAACATTTGGACACTACGTTGGTATACTGTAGTGTTCAATTTCACACTAACATTTTCACTTGGAGCAGTCATTCACACTTGGAGCAAATAATCTCTCACACAATGTAACACTGTCCATCAATAAAAAGGTGAAAAAAACACAAACAGAGAATTTGTATCAGCTGTGTGCTTGGCCATCAAGTTGTATTTCAGACTGGACGTGCTGCAATGATAGCTCGGTTCACAACGACAAAACACACAGATCACTTGTTCTCACTCATGGTCTTGTCAATGGAACCGTTTGGCAACTTTTTAAAAGTAAACTTTCCATTCAGAATCTTATTGGCATCCATTTTGGTGTCTCACGCTCGCCACTCCACTCAAAACATAACGTTAGCCAACTACTCTTTGGCTGGCTCGCAAACAAGTGTGTGCGGTGTGCCTATTTTTTTGTTTCCGGTCTAGCTAGATCCGGTGTAGTGTTGTAGTTTTTCTAACGTTACTAGTTGTTGCAACAGCATGTGAAAAAAATAACGCGTTTAACTGATATCACTAGAATAAATGCAAATGTAAAGTTATACATACTGTAGTTTCTTATGTTGTCCCTATCTTTAATCTATTTTGTATTAATCTCTTCTTTCTCCAGTTCATAGACAGATCAGTTTATGAAGTAGAACATTTTATGCTTAATGTGTTTCTCACCTCCATATATCGGTCATCTCTTTAGGGAGGAACTCTTCACTATTTTCAACAGGCAACATTGCAAAACCACCCACAGCATAAAGTATCCCGGCCACAGACACCAAGTTTAGAGAACTCCTCTCCTGGGGGAAGGGCACAAAGTCTGACCACCTGTGAAACACAAACACACACACATACTATATATAACTCTCATATGTATTATAGATTTGTCAGTTTGGCTACCTAAACGGATGTCAAAACTCACTTATTGGAAGCAATGTCATAGACCTCGATTGTGTCTGTAAGTCCTGTGTTGGTGACACCTGTTGCCACATAAATCTTGTCCTGGTGGAAAGTTGCCCCAAAAAGGGAGCGGGCCAGCTTCATCGGTGCAAGCTCCGTCCACTCAAACCGTTTGGCATCATATGCACACACTGTTCTCAGGCATTTCCTTCGCAAAGAACATAAGAGTCATGGTATTAGCGTAGATTTTAACTGAAACTATAAGACAAAACTGGTTTCTGTAATAAATAAAATGTTTTAATTCTATCCTGGAATGAAAATTCAAAAGCATGAGATAGAAATGTTAAAAACACATTGCATGACGTTAAACTCACTTGCTGTCTGTTTTTCCTCCAATCACATAGATGATATTGTTATGCGATACAGTTGCATGCCCATAAACTGGGTAGGGCAGGGAGTCCGACTCTCCCCATTTGAAGGACCTTTGGGAGAAAGAAATGTACTAATGCTGAACATATACCATAAGGTATTGTAGCATAATATATGCTCATGATTGTGAGACAGAGGAAACGTTTTGACCACTGTAATAATGACACTGTCATTTACATTTAGCAGTTGCTCTTATCCAAAGCGACTAACAGTAAGTACAGGGACATCCCCCGAGGTAAGTAGGGTGAAGTGCCTTGCCCAGGGACACAACGTCATTTTTCACTGCTGGGAATCGAACCTGCAACCTTCTGATTGGTAGCCCGATTCCCTAACCGCTCACACATCTGACCCCTGTTACGCACTTTGATGCGTCCATTTTTTTTGTGTCATATTATGAAAGTTAGAGTTTTGGAGACACTATCATAAACAACATTTGTAGGATAACTGAATACTTTCTTACAACGTAGGCTTGTTTTATTCTTTGGTTTTGGGGCATGATCAGGGTTCAGATTGATTCTCATCTTTAGTTTCGTTAGTTACAGTACTGTTACTTAGTTTCAGTCAAGCCAACCCATAAACAAAGACGTGTGGTAGTGTTTGTTTACTGTGAGGTTGCTACTGTGGCAGATGCTAATTATTTCCAAATACCAAACTAAATATAGCTGCAATCAGCAATGACAGATTAAATTATTTTAAAATGGACACACTAGGGTTAGGGTTAAACTAGCCTGGTGCCAACCAGACTCTCGTACATTTCAATGGTACAGAGTCTGGGATCGCTCCATTGACAAGCGTTAACTTCCTTGAAGGCGGGTACTCTGTTGAAGTTTATCCGTCATCGTTCTCAGCCACTCCCTCTGTTCGCTGATTGGACCGGTAAATAGTTGATTTGAAAAATCCGACTAATATGCCGAAATCCCAGACCTAGTACAGAAGCAAAATGAAAATTGAGCGGAAGTACGTAGGAGGGCAGAGCCAGGCTAGGATTAAACCCCACTGACGAAGGAATCCTAAAAACTGGTCTTTTCAACAGAAACCAAAGTAATAGTTACGCAAACCCTGGATTTGATCCTCCTACCCTTGAGTTATAAGTTGCCATCACTACTGATTGAGCTACGGCCACTGCTGTTTATGTTGAGGTTCTGTTTTTGCATAAAAAAGAGATGGCTAGCATTACTAGGGCCTAATTTATATCAAGGTGACATTTTGCACAGTACTTCAGAGTGATGTCATCTGGAAGCCTGTTAGGTTTGAAAAATCATCAGTCAAAATTGCAATAAAATTATAGGCACAAATACTGAGACACTGTGAACATATACATATATCTCTCTAATACAACTTTGGGGCATGGCCTATAGGCCCATTGGGCCTCATTCTCGAACGCAGTTAAGAAGAATTTAAGAAGGAATTTCTTCTGAATTGGATTTAGGAAAACATTTGGCATTCATGAAAGTTTTCTCATCTGGGATTTGTTCTGGACTTCAGAAGACTTTCCGAACTCGAAATAGCAGTCGTAAATCGGCCAGAGTTGTCTCAAATGCGATTCCTTAAAAAAACACAAGGGGAATCACATTTAAGAAAACTCTCCGTGTTAGAAGTGTTAAAGTGGCAATTGACTGTTTTTTTGGGGTATTTCACACTGTTCCTTAAGGTCTCCGAATAGGGTATGTAACATTGGTTGGGTTGAAAATGGCCCGGGTGCTGTTCTATGCCCCCTGATAGATCCTCTGAAATTTCCCCGGGAAAAAACACTAGCTTTTCTCCTTTTATGGTATGCTCATTAATATTTAGATAAGCTGCGCGCTGATTAGTTGGTTTTCAACGAGTGAAGCTGGGGAGCAAAAACGCAACACGGCCAACAGCACTCACTGAAACACCGAAGGTGGAGACTTGAAATAAAAACGCGCAAATAAATCTATTGTGTCTACACAACACTGTTTTCAACAGATTGACTAGATATCATTTGAAATGAAAACGTTAATTGTTTCCACTTCTGTTGTCGAAGCAAACTGGATTGACTTAGGGTGGGTAGAACGTTACAGCTTATAGCAACCAAACTATTAGCTGCGCGCTGCTCTGTGTAGGCTACTTCTAAGCAATTACAAAGAATAACGTTTTGAAGGTTGTCAAAACTGTCTTGGGTGAAATATTCAGAGCAAATGAATAATTTAGTGTCGAACTTCGCCGGGATCTTCTCATAGACAAACAGCAACCATGCCTGTCGAATGCTTGGCTCCTTGGGAAGACTATGAGTGTTAGCCTTCCCTGTACAGCCTGGAACACAGCATTTACGACCGTAGTCCATTTTCAATATCCTTGTTATACTTCAAAACGTTATTCTTTGTAATTGCTTAGAAGTAGCCTACACAGAGCAGCGCACAGCTAAACTAGCATCGGAGATCTACGCTACCTCGAACTGGGCAGGAACACCAGTGAGTGGGCTGGTCTGGATGTACATTTTGGGGCGTGACAAAGATACAGACCAGAGCCAAAAAGGGCGGTCCCCCGTCCTACGTCACACCGGTGGCTTTGTTGAAAAGCTAGCGTTTTACAGCCAAATTTTTTCATTTTGAGATTTGCATAGGAAAGAGGTGTCAATGGACTTTGATATTCACTGTATGTTCATTTTACCCACCGAACTGTCGTTATTCAACTATGACAAGGTAAAATCGGTTTTGCAATCAATCGCCCCTTTAATGAATTTGTGAGAAATCGTTGGTGATTGTTTTCACATCAACTCTACAGACATCCTCGGATTAAAATAATTATAATAATTTACCTTGCTTAGTGTGCACACTGTTAGATCCAGTGCAGAACAATACCACTGCTCATCTTACTGGTATGATGTTGTATGTGACAAATAAAACCTTTAACTTGCACTTGGACTTGAACATCATATAAATTCAACCAGGCCATCCAATTATCACTGATCACTCGACCTATTTAAAGGGACGAGTGTGCACCCTAGGCATACAATATGGCACAATTGCTTTTCGCTTGGACATAACGTGCGTTCCTGTTGCTTTCCTAATTGTGTCGATTCTGACTGCACACGTCACTGCTGTTGCGTGCCCTTATAAGGAGCTGTCGGGGCGTGTATGTATGCAAATTCAGGAGCACGAGGACGCTCTTTCAACTTAAGACAACTCTTCCTGGGGAGCACAGCTCAGAAAACTTCTGCTACGTAGGAACACATTTTCAAGCGTTCATGAATTTGGCGGATGTCTTTTTCTTACGTTGTTTTTCCGAAGCCCGTAAGAAACATATCAGAAGAAACTTCAGAAAACTGTTCGAAAATGAGGCCCAATAATAGGATATACTAAAAATAACAATACGGTTCCCCCTGATGGAAAAATCCTAAATATTAATTAGACACGTAACATATATATTGCTTCTGGTAAGATATTCGACAATGGAAATAGAACAGACTCGAATGAGTCTTATGACTTATCTTGGAGTAGCCTAACATAAGGGGACCTATCATTGACTGGCTAGCTCTCGACACTTTAGGAATTTTACTGAAATGTAGATATAATAGAAATTAAAAAACGTTCTGTCACATCATTGTACTTTAATATATAGATGCACACCTAGATCAAAACATTCTGGCTTAAAAATCCAATTGTGATATCTCGGGAAGTTTTGGCAATTAGCCAGTGGGGACCAATTATCCATCGTCCAACCACTTATCGAGAAATGTCGGGGGCGCTTCAGAAAGCGGGTTTAAGGAAAACTTAGTCAGTCAACCCAAGGTTGTGGTTTGAACTCTGTGTTAACCCTGATTTTTTTGGGTTAACCCCCATCAAGTTTGGTGCAGCGCAAGACATATCCTGTCAGGGTTGTGACCCTTTGTTGGCCACCAGAGGCCCTCGCTTTGTTTTCTTGTTTTTGGTTCTGTTAATCTGTTCTCATTATGACATTGTTTTCACCTGTGCCTTGTTTGTTCTGTGCTTTTTAAGTGGCTTGGATTCTTAATTCTGTGCTTAGTTTTTCTCTCAAATGCAACAGGGTTAGAGTTCCTTGGTTTTGCTTTTTGACTATCTGCTTTTTGTATATAATTTCTACTGCCAATAAAAGGAGTTAAGACACTTATTTTTGGAGTCTGCTTTTGGGTCCACACTTGGATTCTGACATATACTACACATATGGTTTGATAGTGTGTTTGTGTGTTTTAATATCAAAGTAAGAGGCTGTAATTTGGATTGAAAAAGTTCAGAATCTTTCAATGGGGAGTTGATTTAAGACGTACCACATTCAAATAACCATATCTCCTTCAAATATTATCAGATTTCTATGTATGAAACATAATTTGAAAGCTTACAATTTGCAATGATCTGTAAAAACCTGAAGAATTACCATGAACAATATGCAGACTAAAATACTAGCACCTGTCACATTTTATTGGAGTAAAATCTCTTCAGTATATACAGTATTCAGGCTCTAAAAACACACTAAGTTTATTTTTCCAGGTTAGTGATTAAACTAAAATGCTTCTTCTCCACTGCACGGCCTACATTTACTTGCTCTCTTCTCTCTCTCCATTTTATAATAATCATAGTAGGGTAGGTAAGATTTGAAACCTTGATGCTGTAACAAGTAATTGATTTAATTTGCAATGTTATTAAATATAATTTTCATTTAACTTAACTTTGTCCTTTCTTGCTCTGATTTAACCTTTATTGTCAAATAACTGCGATTCCAGCATGTTTGGCTAGTATTAATACACTGTTTAGCTCACCCCTCTTCCTTCCATTAGATCAAGGGGCATAGTTGTGGTTATTAGGTCAACCTGTTCACAATTTTTGTACAAACTAAAATAAACATTGTACAAACAAAACCAGTGAACTCACTGTCTGTCGTAAACCAGGACAGAGTCCAGAGTTTCATCCTTCTCTTTTAGTTCTTTCCCTCCGACGACAAAGATGGAGTTCTCTGCTTCAGCCAGCCCAAACAGAAATCGTTGAGAGGGAATTGGGGGCATGCCCAGCCAATCAGCACCAACAGGGTCATACTGGAACATCAGCAGGTCAGATATATGTTGATGATTAAAATTGTATTGTATCTTTTACTTGGTGTAAATGCAATAATTAAACACAATCATTCACAAAATATACAGGTATTTTGTCTTCATTCTTAAAATGTTTATACATGCCTAGAAATAGAGATAACCTTTTCAAGACAGCAGAAAACGGTATAATATAACTCATAGCTTTGAGGATGCATACCTGTAAGAAATAGGAGCTAAGTGGGTTCTCCTTATTTTCATCATCAAAGAACAGTCCTCCTGCTACAAAAATCTGGTTTTCCTTGGTGACCAAGCTGGTATGATTTTTAGGGACCTGCGTGGATAGTGACGCCACATAGCAGTCATTTCCTGTAGGGTCATAGGCCATGGCACCTGTCTCACTGATCATGAACACCAGGTTCCTAAGAAACATGCCAAACCGCAGGTTATCATTTAGGATGCCTGGAAGTAAATCCTCATCCGTTTCATCCTCTTGCTCTTCTCCCTTTACTCCCTCTTTCCCTTCTCCAGCATTATCCTCTTCTTTGGATTTCTTCAGTTTAATTTTCTTGGTCTCTGGCAGATTTCCTGCACGGGCGTCCCTGACAAGCTGAATCTTCTTTTGGATCCCAGAGTCAGAGCTGATCCATCCATTCTTTTCTACTGTCTCTGTAAAGTACTCTGGAGTGACCAGACGCAAACGCACACAGTCCAGTAGTCCTGGAAGGTCTTTCAACCTATTCTTTTCATCTTCAGCCACCCACCTCATCAAGGCTTCATATACATTCTCTTCTGTCTCCACATCCAGTGTATCTGATGTCAAAATGGCTGCCAGTTCACTATCACCCAGCTGAAGAAAGTCCACGTCTCGTGAAATGAGCTGAAAGCGTTCGCAGGCATAGTTGCGAGCAGAGATTGCCAGACGAGGGCAGTCCAGCATTAGACCCAGTCTAAAGATGGCCAAGCAGTTACTAAGGCTCAGACGCTTCTGGAGGAAAGACACACACACTGTGAAGATGGAGGGGATCTGTAGTAGGTTGGCCACAGAGAAGATTTCTTGGACATTCTGCTCATTGACATTGATGATGGAGGTGTACAGGTAATTCAGGATCAACCCCATGACACCAGGCTCCACGTCATCCATAACAATCTCTCGTTTCTTGCTCTCTTCCACGTCAGACAGGAAGAAAGCACGGAAGTAGGAGCTGCAGGCACAAAGGACCAGACGGTGACAAGGGAACTCCTTGTCTTTGATCCTCAAGACACAGTCCACTAACTTGTCATTCTCCAGTAGGTCGTATAGGCCGTCCTGCAACAGGGTCTGTTGGTACATCCTTGGCTCCTCTGTGTGGTCTATAGGCAGAGCCATTGTTCCAGGCCAGGAGGAAGCAGGCTGAGAGGTGCTATAGACAGTAGTATAGGGATTGAGGGGTCTTCTGTGGTTCTCTGTGAGTCTACTGCCCACATTAGAAGACTAAAGCTTGGGCTCGCTGACTGTCCAGCCAGGAAACGATTCAGGGGCACAGTTAAGCCCTTATTAGCTCTAAGAGAAGTGAACACAGAGGTTGGTGGATTTCCTCAGCTGTCCCAACCCCTCAACCATGCTCCAACTGGAAGGTTATTTATACCCTCAGTGTGTGCTGTGGAATTCACTGTGGGACATGCCTTCCACCTCTCCAACCACTAGACAGCTGACAGGCTGCTGCAAGGAGAATACTGAATGTTCATCCTGATTCAAATGGGACAAAACACTTGTAAGAAAAAAAAAATGTAACCGTCCTTCCTGCATAATTTAGATTATTTTGGATCTAAGTCTGTACTGCAGACTCTTTGAATGAGGTAAGCTTCTAAGTCAAGTATCCAAGTTTTAAAAAAAAGAGTTCAAGAGCCTATGCTGCAAAAGCTAGAGAGAGATAGAGAGACGGTATAATCCAACTGACAACTCAATACTGAACACACTGTCCTCTTCTACTTAGATCCGATTCGATTCCGTATTTCATTGACACACACATCACATTCATGCTTCATACTGATGACACATTTCTTTTAATTTGGGCCTTGCCATGACGCATGTATTCAACTGGCGTGTGTACTTCTAAGCAACCTACAGTTTCCAGTGGTTTTTCTATGCAAGCCGTTCTTACCACATCCTATGCAAACAGTTCTAACTGTCATACAGAGACATTCTGTCTCAACAAGCAGTTATAACACATCTTATCTAAACTACACATCAGCAAGCAGTTGCTAATCCATAACAGAATGGAAAAGAGTTCTAAAAACATAATGCAAGCTATTGCTAATCCATCCTGTCTAAATACACATATGCAAGCAATTTCGAACACATCCTATGCAAATACACATGTTATCTAGTAAACATTTTTATTCATTATTTCTCCAAGGTACATTCAAACGAAGGCTCCTTAAGGATCCTTCGACAGGGGCTGTTACTGTGTCCATTGTTTTTACATTCTATGGTTTTTACTGACACAAGAGTGGGTAATTTACCTCAGAAAATACATTTACTAAAGCCCGAAGAACGATCAGTGACGTTGCTTAGGACGCTCATTCAAGATGGGGTCTCGCGCATGTGAGAAATATTAATCTATCAAGCATTGCACAGTCAGTCGGTGAACAAGTTAAAGATCCTGTAAAGTGGAATTGAAAACGAGTTTTAAGAATGTGTTATTAAGTACCCATCCAAATTCGAATGAAAAAAAAGGGGGCGTGTCGCCTGAAGGAGCTGAAGCTCCGCCCCTCGCTGCCTACCTACGACCCAGATAATGGACGCTACGTCAAGCCGAACAAAACAGTTTAGAATTAGAATTATTTGTTCAATGAGTGAAACATACAGATGCATATAAATGAAATGTTCCCCTGAGCTGTAACACAGGAGTAAAAATGGACACCAGAGACAGCAGACAGTGAGCTCTCCAACTACTTCTAGCACATTAGCTACCATTTCACCAAAATACCATCATTCTACACCGAATAGCCTAATATCAAGTTAGCGATTTGCACTAACTCATAGCAGAGATACCTCTGGAAAAGTTATCTAGTATAACTATAACAAGCACACAGAACTAATGATGGTCCGCTCGGTACTGCGGTGTCGATACTGTCCCGACACATTCAACACTCACTGCATCGGAACGTTTCGAGACAGGTTTTACACACACTTCCGGTCACGTTTTGTTCGAAACGTTTTGTGACGTGATCTTGAATGAAACCTGTCTCGTACTTGCCAAAAGACTGACGTGTCGGGGTATAAAATGAGGCGGCAAAGCCAAGGTTTTGAATGTGTGAGACCTTGGTTGAGAGATTTGTGAGAGTTTGAGACAGTTTGAGAGAGTTTGAGACAGTTAGAGAACGTCAGAGACAGTTAGAGAACGTCAGAGAAAGTTAGTTACTTGTGTGCCATTAGCGAAATCCTGTTTGTGTATTTGTCTGTTTGTGTGCTGTACACACAACAGCACACAAACAGACAAATAAACAAACAGAATTTCGCTAATATATATATATGAATATGAAACAACTTTATACTGTGTTTATTGTCTCATACAGTTCGAAAATCATATTTGGGCTTAAATGTATTGTTAGATGAAAGCCATCGCTGCCGTATTCGATACCGCGCCATCTGCATTGCAGGGCGGCAATAATTCCGTTCAACCACAAGGATCCTTAAGATCACAATGTGGAATTAGCTATAAGACTGTTAGTTATGGTATACTCGTAGCTGTCAGCAGATGTCGCTGTTGAGTAAAGGTTTCGAGCGTTTCAAAGGCCCCGACTCCAATGTTTCAATTGTATCAGTGTTTCGAAAAGCCTCGATTTGCCCATCACTACACAGAACTGAGTGATGAACTGCTGGCGGCGGTGGATGGTCCAGGTGCCGGTGTTACGTCCCAACTGGTTCCCAATTTAACTGGTTCCCCAGCTGTGCGTGCACCTATCAGTCTGCCTCCATCACCAGATTCGTCACAAATTCGCAAACATATTACTGGCGATTTTCAAGTCGGATCTCATATTTGCTGCGGCAAATTCACCATGTTTACCTTGCCTTTTTGTCCGGCCCATAACTCGGCCCAGGAAGCTCCTACAGGCCCCAAACTTGGCCTGGCCTGTTCATCAGAGTCCCCTCTACAGGCATGGTTTGGATTTTATTTTGAGATTTTTCACCATGTTTACCTTGCCTTTTTGTCCGGCCCATAACTCGGCCCAGGAAGCTCCTACAGGCCCCAAACTTGGCCTGGCCTGTTCATCAGACTCCCCTCTACAGGCATGGTTTGGATTTTATTTAGAGATTTCTGGCCATATTTGTGTTGCCTTTTTGTCCGGCCCATAACTCGGCCCAGGAAGCTCCTACAGGCCCCAAACTTGGCCTGGCCTGTTCATGAGACTCCCCTCTACAGGCATGGTTTGGATTTTATTTTGAGTTTTCTGGCCATATTTGTGTTGCCTTTTTGTCCGGCCCATAACTCGGCCCAGGAAGCTCCTACAGGCCCCAAACTTGGCCTGGCCTGTCCATCAGAGTCCTCTACAGGCTTGTTTTGGATTTTATTTTGAGATTTTTCACCATGTTTACCTTGCCTTTTTGTCCGGCCCATAACTCGGCCCAGGAAGCTCCTACAGGCCCCAAACTTGGCCTGGTCTGTTCATCAGAGTCCCCTCTACAGGCATGGTTTGGATTTTATTTAGATATTTCTGGACATATTTGTGTTGCCTTTTTGTCCGGCCCATAACTCGGCCCAGGAAGCTCCTACAGGCCCCAAACTTGGCCCGGCCTGTTCATCAGAGTCCCCTCTACAGGCATGGTTTGGATTTTATTTGGAGATTTTTCACCATGTTTACCTTGCCTTTTTGTCCGGCCCATAACTCGGCCCAGGAAGCTCCTACAGGCCCCAAACTTGGCCTGGCCTGGGGCCCGTACTACGAATCAAGATCAACATGCTCTGGATTACTTTTAGTTACCCGGCTACGCGAAGCCTAACAATCGCAATCACGATAAGCGGTACTACGACGGCGGTTATCAATTCTCTAACTCAACCCAGATCTTTCCAATCTAGAGACGTGCGCGTTCACATAAAGGGGCGGTGTTTGCACCGTATGTCCAATCGCAAACATGGACGAAACAAGAGCCGCATATTCACGCAGGAGGAGCAGACAATAATCTTACAAACTTTGTCTACTCCTCGTGAAATATTGTAATACAAGCATATCAGGAATACAGACATATAGGCTAATACAGGCAAAATTCAACAAAGTCGCTGCTGCCAAGCTGGCAGAAAATAGCAGACGCTGTAAATGCGTAAGCTACATGACTTATTGAAGATGTGACCATAATTACACGTATGCATTCCATAACGTAAAACCTTTGTTGCTGTATTATTTTAGTTGCAACCCTGGCAGTGGAAAACGATCTTGGGAGCAAATAAAAAATTAATATAAAACCATAATTCAAAACGGTAAGTAGCAGTAGGCAATACTTGCACATATTTTAAGGCCAACATCTAAAAGGCTGAATTGCCTGAATCAGTCCCTGTTGTAGGATATTGGTATAGCTACAAAGGGCCTATAGAACAATGAAATTGCTTGCAGGAAGAAAAATTTGGCAACTGGGGCGGGGGACCCTCCTCCACAGGACTTCACACCTGCTGAGGAGCTGGCCCTCTCCAGCTATCAGAGTCACCCCATGATGGAAGGAGTGGAAGGGGGCATTTCTTCAGACCATGGTGGCAGCAGGTTGGAAGCCCAGGCATATGTATGTTTCAAGTAATCTATGTGACCATGTTCATTCAACAATTATTTATGAATATTGTAGTAGTGAAATGTATTACTGTTCTCTGCAGTGACAGGAAATACTGTGGTGTTCCTGCCACCACCCACTGTCATCCCACTGTGCCATACAGAGGTAACAGTGAAACTAATAGTCATACGCCAGTATGTATGCCATATGTGGTTGCTAAATTTTTATCAAATATGCCATTTACTTTCTCAAGTGGAGGTCCTAGATGATCAGGAAACTGTCTGCCTGCTCAGAGAGCATTTTGGGGGTACACTTTTGAGTTTTATTTACCACTTGCAACACAGATGGTGAGAGTGTGTGAACGTGTGGCTGTGATTGAAGTGTCTGTAACGACTTACTAATGGTGGTGGTCTCAACATAAGACACAAGTCCTTAAAGTGCTCATTTCAAATATGACTCAATTGATTAAATTGCTATGGTGTTAAACTCTGGGAGGAACTTCTTCCTCTCCCTGAGCCTAGGACCTCCACTTCAAGGCCAAGACAAAGACATTAGGTATAAGCAATGAACCTTGAAACCCAGTAGTCAAATGGACACCTTCAACTTTCTCCAAGTGTGCCTTGCAAAGGGACAATGTTCTTTATTTGTTTCAGATTGGAGCAGACAATGTGAGGGCCCTGTATAAAAGAACCCTGGAGCTCGACATATAGTATAAGAGGCGTTTAATTAAAAAAACAAGGCTGGAGATAGAAAAACTGGAATATGAGAATAGATAGTACATGACTGAATGAATGACACTAAACTTAGTTACACTGACATTATTTTTCTGTGTTCCTAGGGAAGGGAGAACACAATGAGGATGTATTTTTTAAACTTTTTTCTACGTTTTGGTCTTTTTATACCTTTTTGTGGCTTTTTTGTTGTGCCTTTTGAGTCTTTTGTAGGGGTTTTCACTACTTCACTCTTTCAATGTCCTATTAATTATTTTTGAAAAATTGTATAAAAGTGAATGAAACATCAAAATTCAATGAGTAGTAGTGAAATGATCATTTATTTAACTTGTGAAGAGCATTGTACAGATACACATTGTTCTTTTTGGTTTGAAATGTTTTGGTTGAAAGAAACCCCCATTTCTGATATGGAAATGATTAGAAAATGGGTCAAAGCAACCCAAGGACAAAAGGGTTAAGGGGAGACACATCAGTGAATAGGGATAACATATCAACATGAAACCTCCCCAGTTGATAACTAATTGTAGGTCAAATATTGAGTTATAATATAAGTTGTAAAATATGATATCATTTGCATACATTTCCAGAACGGAAATCAGAACATTGAGTGAAAATCCTTGTTTCATTTTGTCAACATTTTACAGTCCAAAGTTTTTACAAAGGGCACTTTGGATATCTCTTTTTCATCACTCCATTAATCAGAATATGGTGGCAACAGCCATTAAAGAAAATCCGTAGCAAATTGCGCGGCAGAGCGTGTTCTTGCTCAGGTTCTCCGCATCACCCACACTATAAAAGTACCCATAGAAATAACGAAACGCTATGCATACAGTATGTGGGACTGTGAGTGCACAGCTTCGATGTGTCGCATTGGCAACATACGGCTCAAGAAGATGGCAATATACGTAATTCCCTCTGCTAAGAATCTATATATTTCATAAAGATACTCATGAGGGAATGCGAAAGGGTTTTGTCGGTCTCTAAATGTTCTGGCTCTTCTGAGCGCACCTCTCACTATCCGCGCACCAAGCTCCACAGGATCTTCTATGAACAGTGACGACATTATCGTCAAGAATTAGTTAGTGGGCGGGGCTTTTATACCGGTTGATCTCTGATCTCCAACTTAACCTGCTCCAGACCAGGTTAGCCGTTCAGCATGTGTTACCATGGCGATCTACCCCGTTAACAAGTGATCCAGCGTCGTAGTACAGAAAACCCTGGGTTGAACCTGAAGTTACCTCGCTAACGCCAAATCTTGATTCGTAGTACAGGCCCCTGTTCATCAGACTCCCCTCTACAGGGTTGTTTTGGATTTTATTTTGAGATTTTTCACCATGTTTACCTTGCCTTTTTGTCCGGCCCATAACTCGGCCCAGGAAGCTCCTACAGGCCCCAAACTTGGCCTGGCCTGTTCATCAGAGTCCCCTCTACAGGCTTGTTTTGGATTTTATTTTGAGATTTTTCACCATGTTTACCTTGCCTTTTTGTCCGGCCCATAACTCGGCCCAGGAAGCTCCTACAGGCCCCAAACTTGGCCTGGCCTGTTCATCAGACTCCCCTCTACAGGCATGGTTTGGATTTTATTTTGAGTTTTCTGGCCATATTTGTGTTGCCTTTTTGTCCGGCCCATAACTCGGCCCAGGAAGCTCCTACAGGCCCCAAACTTGGCCTGGCCTGTTCATCAGAGTCCCCTCTACAGGCTTGTTTTGGATTTTATTTTGAGATTTTTCACCATGTTTACCTTGCCTTTTTGTCCGGCCCATAACTCGGCCCAGGAAGCTCCTACAGGCCCCAAACTTGGCCTGGCCTGTTCATCAGAGTCCCCTCTACAGGCTTGTTTTGGATTTTATTTTGAGATTTTTCACCATGTTTACCTTGCCTTTTTGTCCGGCCCATAACTCGGCCCAGGAAGCTCCTACAGGCCCCAAACTTGGCCTGGCCTGTTCATCAGACTCCCCTCTACAGGCATGGTTTGGATTTTATTTTGAGTTTTCTGGCCATATTTGTGTTGCCTTTTTGTCCGGCCCATAACTCGGCCCAGGAAGCTCCTACAGGCCCCAAACTTGGCCTGGCCTGTTCATCAGAGTCCCCTCTACAGGCTTGTTTTGGATTTTATTTTGAGATTTTTCACCATGTTTACCTTGCCTTTTTGTCCGGCCCATAACTCGGCCCAGGAAGCTCCTACAGGCCCCAAACTTGGCCTGGCCTGTTCATCAGACTCCCCTCTACAGGCATGGTTTGGATTTTATTTTGAGTTTTCTGGCCATATTTGTGTTGCCTTTTTGTCCGGCCCATAACTCGGCCCAGGAAGCTCCTACAGGCCCCAAACTTGGCCTGGCCTGTTCATCAGAGTCCCCTCTACAGGCATGTTTTGGATTTTAATTTGAGATTTTTCACCATGTTTACCTTGCCTTTTTGTCCGGCCCATAACTCGGCCCAGGAAGCTCCTACAGGCCCCAAACGTGGCCTGGCCTGTTCATCAGAGTCCCCTCTACAGGCATGGTTTGGATTTTATTTTGAGATTTTTCACCATGTTTACCTTGCCTTTTTGTCCGGCCCATAACTCGGCCCAGGAAGCTCCTACAGGCCCCAAACTTGGCCTGGCCTGTTCATCAGACTCCCCTCTACAGGCATGGTTTGGATTTTATTTTGAGATTTCTGGCCATATTTGTGTTGCCTTTTTGTCCGGCCCATAACTCGGCCTAGGAAGCTCCTACAGGCCCCAAACTTGGCCTGGCCTGTTCATCAGACTCCCCTCTACAGGCTTGTTTTGGATTTTATTTTGAGATTTTTCACCATGTTTACCTTGCCTTTTTGTCCGGCCCATAACTCGGCCCAGGAAGCTCCTACAGGCCCCAAACTTGGCCTGGCCTGTTCACCAGAGTCCCCTCTACAGGCATGGTTTGGATTTTATTTTGAGTTTTCTGGCCATATTTGTGTTGCCTCTTCGTCCGGCCCATAACTCGGCCCAGGAAGCTCCTACAGGCCCCAAACTTGGCCTGGCCTGTTCATCAGAGTCCCCTCTACAGGCATGTTTTGGATTTTATTTTGAGATTTTTCACCATGTTTACCTTGCCTTTTTGTCCGGCCCATAACTCGGCCCAGGAAGCTCCTACAGGCCCCAAACTTGGCCTGGCCTGTTCATCAGAGTCCCCTCTACAGGCATGTTTTGGATTTTAATTTGAGACTTTTCACCATGTTTACCTTGCCTTTTTGTCCGGCCCATAACTCGGCCCAGGAAGCTCCTACAGGCCCCAAACGTGGCCTGGCCTGTTCATCAGAGTCCCCTCTACAGGCATGGTTTGGATTTTATTTGGAGATTTTTCACCATGTTTACCTTGCCTTTTTGTCCGGCCCATAACTCGGCCCAGGAAGCTCCTACAGGCCCCAAACTTGGCCTGGCCTGTTCATCAGACTCCCCTCTACAGGCTTGTTTTGGATTTTATTTTGAGATTTTTCACCATGTTTACCTTGCCTTTTTGTCCGGCCCATACCTCGGCCCAGGAAGCTCCTACAGGCCCCAAACTTGGCCTGGCCTGTTCATCAGAGTCCCCTCTACAGGCATGGTTTGGATTTTATTTTTAGATTTCTGGCCATATTTGTGTTGCCTTTTTGTCCGGCCCATAACTCGGCCCATGAAGCTCCTACAGGCCCCAAACTTGGCCTGGCCTGTTCATCAGAGTCCCCTCTACAGGCATGTTTTCGATTTTATTTTGAGATTTTTCACCATGTTTACCTTGCCTTTTTGTCCGGCCCATAACTCGGCCCAGGAAGCTCATACAGGCCCCAAACGTGGCCTGGCCTGTTCATCAGAGTCCCCTCTACAGGCATGGTTT